>JANTCA010007116.1:33874-47613 GCA_024741275.1 Chironex yamaguchii
AGCCAATCAGTCAATCAGTAAGTCGGTCAGTCATTGAGTCAGTCAATCGGTCGGTCGGTCGGTCAATCAATCAATCAGTCAATCAATCAATCAATCAGTCAATCAATCAATGAGTCAATCAATCAGTCAATCAGTTAGTTAGTCAATCATTCATTCATTCATTCATTCAATCATTCAATCATTCATTCATTCATTCATTCATTCAATCATTCAATCATTCATTCATTCATTCAATCAATCAATCAATCAATTTGTCAATCGGTCAATCAATCAGTCAATCAGTAAACCACTCAATCAATTAATTTGTGAATCTGTCAGTCGGCCAGCCATTGATCATTTCCTTTAATTATTGTTGGAATGTTTTATTTGGTGACATTTCTGTCCGCTGATCTGCTTAGATGCATACTCAGGCTATGAAATGTTCTCAAGTTTACACAAATGAGGCAATTGATTTTTTGAGGACATGGAATTTCAGATTTAAGGTAGGGATTGATTTTGTGTTTGTCAGTGTGAAAGATTGATAGCATAGGGAGACCGAGAGGCTATCACGCCTCGGATGATTGTAATTGATGTGATAAAGTCGGCGCCATTTCAGCCGCTTATCCTTACTGTGAATATTGAATATTCACGGAATATTGAATACTGTACTTTCCTATACAATGCTCTCCATTCGCAAATGATACATGGTGATAATACTGCCTACTGTGAATGGATGCGATGTTGAAGTTATCTCGGTAATAGGAGTGACTTTATACATGGTTAGAAACATGGTACTGTGCATCCCTCTTTATCCGAACCTCGTTATCCGAACGCCACGAGTGAAAAGAAAGGTTTTTAAGAGTGTTTAGAAATACCTATCAATGCTGACAGAGTGCATTTGCAAGGTTGTTCAATGCAAAATCATTAAAACTTTCCTCAATATGTCAACATGCTCCACAATCTGGGCACCAGAAAACTTGCGCGGACCTTGTTATACAAATTTAAAAGGACAATTTATGTGTTGTGGGTTCTATTCGTGAATCACTCTGATCAACGGGAATGAATTTCTTATAGTTTGTTCTTTCAGTGCAGTGTGTAGTAAAAGATTTTAATTTTTTAGGGATAAATATTTATCCTCGTTTGTCCCAATTCTTAGCTTATACGAACAGTTTGTTACACACACACTTAAGTTCGGGCCGTTCGGATAAATGAGGGAATGAGAATACAGATGTAGATGTTATTTGGTTCAATGCTCTGTTACAATTGAAATACATGATACAAAAATGATAGAAAGCTCATATATCATTCTATTTCATGTCAAACACAATAACCTAGGTATGGCAAAATTTAAAGTAACAGTAGATGCTATTTATTGTCTTGTAAACTGCCCAAAGTATAACGAAGACAAGTGACACTATATGCAATTGCTGTGTGCATGTCCGACAACATACACAGCCTGACTGCACAAGGGAAATATAGAAGACCTTACTACATCAAATACAGTACTCGTTCTCATGTTCATTGAAGGGATTTCAGACTTGGAAAAGCGTACCTCAAATAACGGGGTCAAAGCTACAGGTGGTTTTTAATCATGACATAATAATTTATATTGTAAAATATTTAATTGTTAATCGATGTCATTTTTGCACTCAAATTAATCAATCTTTTACTTAGATTCACCCCTTACCCGTAGCATTTCCTGGATTTCATGCCAATAACGGCAGAGATTAAAAAACCCCAACGTTATTTAGTGTCACCAGCTCGCCACTATTGTTTGTTAACGGTAAATTTCAACACGACAGTCGGTTTAAAATATGCGTGCCCATAGTGCTATAATTATCATTATGGATATGATCTCACTCATTTTTCACACTAGCAGTACGAGGAAAAGAAGTTTAATTATGTCGACTTGAGGCGCTTGATTTTGTATTCAACTTAATGGGTTTACATCAAAGGGAGTATGGTGTTCATTATTATCATTGTCATCATCGTTTTTATAATGATGACTAAGGGCGTGCATTTATCACAAAACACCTTCATGATTTTTGAGCTTCCATAGATCGCGGCAGCTTGTTATGCTTGAGATTTGTGTCTTCAAAGATGTGGGCTGACTGTATGTCCGAGTAGGTCGATGTCAACTACGTGTCCTGTGATTTGGTTCCCATGGCATCAGCTAAAGTTAAGAATTACTATCTCTCATAATGCTTGTTTATTGATAATTGCAGGTGCACTGTCAACATTATTAACATGCTGCATTTGCTGACGAACGTTTGTCATCCCGTAGGGCTGCAAGGAATCAATAGTCGATGAAGAGCCTCTGCATTTAAACTCACTCCCTTTGCAAGTAAAAGCCGCCGTCGGTCAGATCACTGCCTTGAGACTTAAAGATCAAATCGGTGCTAGCAAAGTACAAGGAAGAGTCTTGACATGGGTTCGAATCTCTCCACAGGGGACACATCTAGGGTAGGAATATCATTGTGTGCTTATTTCATCATTTATCATCTAACCAAACCTCGCATCTGTCCTGCGGTTTGCCCTTTCATCTGTCCAGCTGTGCCTGTATGCATTCCTCGATACATCCATGCTTTCACTGAATCATCCGTTAGTCACTCAGTCTTTGAATTAATGAACGGATCAATCGATCAACCAATGAAACAATCAGTCAGTCACTTAGACAGACAGTCAGTGTCTTGGTCAGTCAGTTGGTCAGTCAGTTGGTCAGCTAGATAATCAATCGATATCGTTATTGCTATCACAAAATGCAAATACGATATCAATAGTTTAATATTATTACACGCAGTAGCTTCTAGTAATTCCAGCTGATTCCAATAATGTTTTATTACTGTTCTTTACCTGAATGCATCCAATGATCCATTCATTGATCTGTCCATTGATCCATCCTTTGATGTATCCATTGTTCTATTCAACGACCTGCCTATTTATTGATCTATTTATTAATCCCTTTACAAGGATCGAAATAAGTAAACTTTGTTTCATTGTGACTGTACTGAATTTTGAGACCGAGTAAATAAGACTGTATATAGTGGATATTTTGGCCGGTTTTCCCTCAAATTCTTAATACCCGTCACCAGTCTTTGTCAATTTCCGCCAGTTTTCACCAGTTACCGTTTATTATTTTACGGATACATATATTGATCCACCAATCGATCCACTGATTAATTCATCTAACGATCCATTCAACTATCAAACAATCGATAAATCCAACAATCCATTAGTTGATCCACCCAATTATTGACCTCGCCATTGAGACTTTTTGGTCTACACATTTAGATGCATTGATGCATCCATTGTTCTGGCCATCTATACTTATTTATCCATTTTAGAATGCATAGAAATATCTAATCATTTATTGGTCCATTTATTTATGTATGGAACGATCCATTCAGTGATCCTTTTTCGATCTATTTCTCTAAGTATCGGTCATTTATTACTTTCTATTTTTGTAAATCAGATACACTTCAAGCCAAATTCAAATGAAAGCCCATATCTTCTTTGCTTACACATCGTTATCTTCCAGTTTATCCTGTATTGGGTCATGATGTATGCCTTGGTAAAGAAAGGATCTCCAAAACCGTTGAAAAGGAAACGCTTTGAGATACGGATGTAGTTTGTTTGTGGTGCCCTTTTAAAATATACTAGACTTTAAAAATTTGGAAATACAACAGTTGAATCGAATTTAGATGTTTAACAAATAAGTTTGTCGCAGTCGGCACATAGAGGCTGATGGGCCCACTTAACATAGACAAGCATACCAAAATCTGAGAGCAGTTGAAACAGTGGGACCACTTCAGAAAGTAATACTGGCTTATCCTGTACTCTGATATCTATTGCCAGTGTGGACGTTATCTACGGTCATTGCCAATTGTCTTGGTAAATCTTAAAATAATGAGTGCCATTCCATTGTGTTATTATGTCGGTTTGTGAGTGTCTTTAGGGATCGTGGCTATTGTCGTAGTTTAAAGCAACATTTGGCAACACGTGAAACGTTTTCACCAAACAGCATTACATATAAGTGAAGAACCAACTTGCATAGTTTATTAGTATATTTTTAGCCATTGATTTGTTTTTGAATTATTAAGTGTATCAAGGACTTTTGGTAATGATTATAAGTGAGTACGTTCTTGTGAAATACATTGGAGTTAAATTATTATTGGACCGTGAAAAAAATTAAATCATAATTTCGTTTCTTATTAATTTTGCTTATTATTAATCTGGATTGTTTAATCAGAACTGGTTTTGTTTGTTTATTTTATCACGCTTTTCTCACAAGGCGAAGTGACCAAGTGTCTGAAATTGTCGGACACATGCGGACATTGTCTTGGATACTGCTTGGTGGCCTCAACCACACTGTTGATTCTCGAGGAGACCAGACTATAGTTCAGTGTGTCCCTATAAATGACTCTACCCACATTGCAGACTATGTTGAAGTAGTTCTACTATCTTACATGGACCAAGATCTGGTATGTTTTGTCCAACATTTGCAAGCAACTGTTGATTTTGTCTTTGCCTTTGCTATATTCATCCTAGAAAGAATTACATTTTGTTTACATTCATAGGAATCATTTGTTGATTCCCTCTCAAATATGTGGTATTGTGAGGGAAACAATTTCAGTTTCCAAACGCCTACGGACTTTTCTTTACGGAATACATACACCAGATGTATGCAGTGATGTTGCATTCTGCGGAATCATCTCTTGTTCTGCCTTCGCCTTCGCCTTTAGGTAATCGTTCTACACGTGGCTTTCTTTTATTCCCCACGCTTCTTAACCCTTCGCTTTCAGATACTCCTGTTCATTCCCCTGCGCGACTCCTTTTCTTCAAACTCTTTTCTTTGGCTCCTGCTTCCTGATCCGTGGTCTCCCTGTAATCCAACTTGTATCGTCTTCCTAATAGCTTCCCTTTTGTCTCTCGGTGTGAGCATCCTCCGCATCTTCTACTTGCTACATCTTGGTTTTCTTTTAGCCTGGGTTTGACTATAGTTCTACAGGAGGCAGCGTTGCTGTCATTAGGAAGGTGTAGGTCCAATATGAGTACTAGTTTTCAAGTGCCCCACTGATCTTCTCTCTTTATGCGGGAAGCACCATAAAAACTCGTACTGACAGCAGTCGTTCAGGACGACGTTCTTGAAATTCTCGTCGTGGGCTGAACGAGTTTGGATCATCAGTTTTCATAATCGAATCTTGCGAAATTCCAATATGAATCAAAGCTCACCTGTGGCGAACTCACGGTCAAGTATTGCTTTGATGATACGACATTTGCTGTAATCTTGCTTTCGTAACTTCTGTTTTTATAAAGTAAAACGTTTTTATGGAAGATTTACTGAATGCCTAGGTTCCTGAGCAGCACAGACCTAAAAGTTACATTTTTGTTCTCATGTAACATCTCTAATACGAGATAGAGACGTGGCGCTGTAACTATATTGGGTCACACCCAAATCTGAAATTTGTCTCCCCCCCCAAAAAAAACCACCACCAGCCGCCACTGCCATTGACCCTGATGGGTTCGTGCAATGATGACATGGTTCACACTCAACCGATTTGGATAACTCCGTTTATTCCTTTTGCAAAGGAATTAACCGTGAGTTAAAAATTAGGTGCAGACTCGCCAGATTTTCCGTCCATTAATGCTAATACGTAGGTTACATCTAATACGGCCTCAGAGTAAATGTGCGTAGCTGTTGCTATAGCGTCCGCCTTTTGGATTCAGGCTATTTTTCAATAGCGGTATCTAAACACTACAAAGAATAGTTACGCGTTCGACTTCCTAGCCACACGGGGGTACTCGTACTGGTACAGGATCTATACCTCCCTATTAATATATTCTCCTCGCTACTGAGAGACAAGAAAGCTTTTGCATTACGTACTCGAGAAACTGAATTGTAGGTGTAATATTCCTTGCTTGTAGTATCAGGCCCTTAAATTGCATTGTTTATACATTTGCTTTAGTAAATCTTTATATTTTGTAGCCTTCCCCGTAAATGTCCTACTACTGATACTCATATGTGACTATTACTCACGGTTTACGTCTTTAGAAAAGCTCCAAGAAGAATACATTAGCTGCTCTGTATCAAGCATTTCTACTCTGTGAAATCTGGTCTGTTTATTGTGAAATGCATGCAAGGCATAAACAGTGGCAACAGGAGGGACATCCACTACGTGTCATGGTTGAATTTTGGGGTAAAGTTACTCTGGTTGTGCTTCAGATTTTACACAGGGGCAAGGTGCCCTCGGTAAGTCGAAACATTTACTTGTATGTTTAGTGTTTTACATTTTCTTTAAACTTTTTAATGGAACCTCTGTTCAGGGATAGTTGACATGAAGGTTTTTTCCGTATCAGATTCTTATGTTTACTTTGAGCTGGGGAAATAATTGTCTGGTACACGTAATGCACTCTCTTGCGTTTCAGTACACAGGATGCGGAACCCTACTACTTTTCAATTGGTAAGGTTTGATTTAAACATTATTGAATTACACCGTTATATGTTAGGAGTATGTTATGCTGTACTCATTTAATAAGCACGAGGCATTTTGTATAATGCATTTTTTACACTGCTCCGAAATGCAAACCACATTTATCTAAGAAATTTTTCATTTTGTGTAGACAGGAGCTTTATCATGACATGAGACGTATGCTTTTTATGAGCTCATACAAATTGCTCATCAAAAGCATACGACTAATGTCATGATAAAGTTCCTGTCTATATGGCTTCCATTGAGTCCATAAAGTCAAGAATTTTTCATTTTGTATTTCAATATTTAGTTGAAATTGAAAACCGTCACATTGTTTGCAAGTACGCTAGAATCAATTTCAGGATGTGCAAAACTGCTCTTTGCGCAGGTATGGTACTACATTGTTTATGTGTTAATTGTTATTAGGAAGAAGTAGCATCGTTGTAGATTACTTCCATGCTTTGCTTCCTTTGTCACTCTGTAGTGACGTGAGAACATTGTACCGTAAAAGCTCTCTGTAGCCCCCTCTGTTTTAAACCGATCTCATATAGGCCTCCCTTGAAAAATTATTTTGCAGCAACCCACCTCCCTCCCCCCCGCTCTTTTTAGCTCTCAAGGAATTTCAGGAGAGATCAGTCTTGAAGATGTTCCTTCTTTGTTGATTGACTAAATGAAGATGATATGTCCTTATAGGCTAATTTTGCTATTTTCAACCACCGGGATATTCATGATTCCATCGTAGAAATTTAAGCCATCAGAAGAGCCATTAAAAATAATGGCCTTAGGGAAACCAGAGGACAAAAATTGTTACCTCCAGACTGAAGTCAGACTACAAGTACAAGTACAAGTACATAAAACACACAAGCAATCACTACTAACTAGTGGTTGTATAAGAAATTCTTGAATACAATTTTTAAAGATTCGGTCCAGCTCCGATCAGCTGGGCTCGGCTGTAAAGTTTTCAGCTGAACCGTGCTCGCCTCGGCTCTGCTCGGCTCAAAAGTTTCGGTCAGAAGTCGGTTCGACTCGGCTTGTGGAGCCGAGCGGAGCTTTCCCATCACTATTTTTGGCCTGAAAGATCGCAGATTAATTCTATATTTCAATTCTTATTGCTTCGTCGTTGTCAATACTGTTTTCTTTCAGATAGTAACATAGGCTGCGCCAGAGAGAGTTGAACTCCCAAAACACAACCCCATGGATACTGCACTGCTTTTAGATAGCAATACGTTACCCATAATAAGCTGCAATCTTAATTATTTGGTGTTTCAATTTTGGCCAATGGCCTGAAAGCAGTTGCAAACTTTCTGTTTTTTATTACATCGTGTAAAACCAGATCAGCGGTCGTGTTTGATGCTTTGGATTTTTTTTCTCTACGATTCTTTAAATTTGAACTATATCAGCTTTCATCTTGTGTTAACAGTTTTCGTCGATATGGATTCAAGTGCTGGAGGCTAATAAATCTGTCGTAAGTATTGCTGCAGCGTTTTCTGTATAAACGGACTGGGTCCCAGTCCCCCTAATCTTATGTGTATGTTTGATTACAATGTCACTGATTTTTTTCAAGGAAATAGCGTTCATTTACTATGGTGTCGGTCTTCCACCTCGATGTTGAAGAGTATCATACTGACGACGAGGATAGGATATTACAGTGTAACAAGCAATAGTTTGTTTTTGCAAGGGTGGGATTGTAATGGTTAAAATTTAACGTAGTCTGGCGGGTCTGTCATCTGATAACTGCTGCTGAATGTCCAATCTGTGCTCACAAGATAGCCAATGGCTGGTTCTTGTGAAGTCTTACTATTCATCTTTCCAGTAGCCTAAGTATGAGACCTTCTCAAATGGTAGACCTTTGTTAGTTTACTGCTAAATTGAAAAAGGAGATGAAAGGCTGTTATAGGAGAATATAAAATAGAAAGCTGGCTCCCACTTGATGCTATGAAACCATCCGTCTTACTGTGTCACTGTAGATGTGAAAAATCATGACATAATATATACCGTATTTCTTCCAATAAACTCCGCGGCGTTCATTAAGAAATTGGACTGTTTGGTGTGGCCTTCATTACAAAATCAAAAATGAGATAAAATCAGACTTCACGCATCGTTTTCTTTTACCGAAAAATCGTAAGAAAAGATTGTGTGAAAATTGTTTTGAAGTTCACAGATGTTTTCAAGGTATATAAAATTTCAGTGTCCATGGCACTGTCTGCATCACAGTCCTCGTCTATGACGTCAAAACTTTCATAGCTTTCGCTATTGTCAGAAGCTTAGTCTTCATCCAGTACCTCCGTTGCCTGTTTCAACAAAACAGCACCAGTCGAACAAGGTGATTCCTTTTGCCAATCCTCTGATCCATCTGTAGCTAAGTCTAAGCCATACGCCTTGAAAGATTTGATAATCATCTCATTGCTCAATCCATTTCACGCTTCTAAGACCCGTTGTATAAGCTTTCGTCGTTGTAGAGGTTTCTGATTTCCCCCTTCTGCAAACTGCTGTACGCCTTCCATCATATAAGCCTTTACAAACACGGCGTTCAATAGAGGATGGCGTTCATTATAGCGCGGCATTTTTTCCAAAGGTTTTCCTAGAAGTGCGGCGTTCACTGGAGGGCGCCGTTTATCAGAGGGGGACATTTATCAGAGGAGGGCGTTCATTAGAGGAAATACGGTGCTCGAGTCTCATTCTTATGCCATAATATGCATTTGGTGCAGTTTTTCTCGAGCTGTTCCATGGAAATTAAATGCTCAACTGACAAACAATAATAGGAAGAATATTGTGCAAGGTATAGATGCAGTTTTCATACATTTTCCGTCGTTTGCATTTATCATTTTAATTTGGCGACTGCAATTGGAAACGGTCGTCTCACATTACCTATCAACTATGGTCTCATTGCTCTGCTCGCATTTGCATATGCTGCGGTGTTTTTGAAGCGATGCTAAATTAAGGATGGAAATAGGAAAAAAACAATAAACTAACAGAGGAAAAGGGTAATTTCTTGGTGTATGATATGTCTTTTATCTCGTAATCTTTGTCTTGGTAGTGACATGGTCTGTTGAGAGCGAGGAGCGTATTTGTCTTCCCAGGACATCTCGTATTTTTCTTGTTTAACTGTATTGTTGGTGATTTGTCAAAATATTAAAGGAATATTTTAATTATAGATATATTGTTTTAAGAAAGGCACTCATCCAAAAAGCTTTTCTTCTGACACTGATCACATAGATCCGTCAGAGTACGGTAACGACACCATTGCCGTATTGGTACGGTAAGTGTGGATCGCAATTTACAAATAACAGAGACTTACATACTATTGGACAAGAGAAAACCTAAGAGCAATATTCCAGGACATTAAAAACACTGAAAAGATATCTTAAGGGAATTGGTGGAGACCTAGGATTAGTTTAATATAAGTTATAGAGCTAATTCCTTCTATGCGCAGAGACTTGCTTTATGCTACCTAACATAAACTGCCTCTAAAACCTTGAGATGGAATGTGGATCTTGCTTTTGCAGCAACTGCAAGAAAGTCGTCACTGTACCAAGCGGAACATGATTGGCTGTTCAGCGTATGCTGTCCTCAAGATGAATCATATTGCTTAGGTGACGGGCACGACTTACACGATTGCCAAGGTTCCCGGCGCATGTTGCTTGATTCTATCCATCAACCTTTGGGACGTTCTTGATGTCAGATTGGCAAATAATAATTTACAATTATATATTATAAACTACCATAAAGTGCCTTTTCTGTCTTCTTAAATGTATTGCTTTAAAAAAACTCTTGTCTCCATAGGATTTGCCTTGTCAGCTCGTCTTTTATTCTCTCCTGTGCTATTAGTAATGCTGCTTTTTCCTTCAATCTCTTTTTATAGATTTTGAGTTGGTGTCTAATTTTGTTACTGGGTTAGTGTTTGTGATACTGCTAGTAGTTTCTTGGTATGCTTAAGTTGGTGATGATTAGTTTCTTTAGAGTCCTTTCCTCTTCAAATTGTTGCTTAGAACTGATCGTTTAAGCGATCTTTTTGTATTTTGTGGTACTTCTTGATAGATTCCTGACAGTACCTTGCGCAAATTGAAGGACACACAGGAGTTTTCTGTCGATAAAGATGAAGCAACTGTATTTTTAAGAGAATGGATCGCTTCAACTCGTTTAACACAGGCCTCCATCGAATTAGTCGGACGGCCTCGCTTTGATATGAACGACACAGTGTAGCCGATTTGTGCAATTGTTAAGAGGATGTAAATTAATTTGCCAACGAGAAGAAAAGGCCACGAGTGTACCTTGCTGAGGACCGGGGTAAGGATAATAACTGAATTCACTTTGAAAATTTTCAAAACATTATTGGTCCAATTTGAGGAATACGAAAGTGCTGATTTTGCATTTATTGCAAATTTTACTGAACGCTTAAGTCAGCAGGGCACCATTACTAACGATATTTATTATAACGAAATGGTTGTCGTATGATGGCCACAGATCCAACCAATCAAATTGTATAAATTTTGTGTTGACAGATGAATAGTGCGGATAACTGCTGTCATTCACAAGCTACAGGCTGCATTTTGGAAACGAAATTTTAGAATATCAAATAGAGTCTGCTGCATGATATTTTTATTATTCCAAAATATTAAGCAGAGCGCCTGTGGTGATTGTTGTGATGAAATGTTGCTATTCTTTGTAGAATGCTTGAACTGCAAGAAAAGTAAGTGGCCACCAAATGTTGTCCACAAAGTTACGAGCCACACTACTCCGAAAGTCTTTTAAGTCGATACAACGTAGATAAACAAAGAAGGCATTCCGCACGGTATATAAATTTGTATGTTATAATAACTAGCAACTCAAACTTCCTTTCAAATTATTTTTTTCTTTTGTATACGCGTCTAATGTGCATGTACAGGGGTGTGAAACAGTGGTTACGGTGGCTAGCTACGTGAATTAACGAGGACCTGCGATGTCAACTGGCCGGCCATTATAATTTTTATGCCGGGAATATACTGTAGTTCCTTGGGAAGTCGCCTAACATTTGAATTGCAATGACAAACATCTGCAGAGTATTTGAAAAGTCTTCCCATAATTTCTTGTTTATGAGATTGATGTTTCCGGTCATTGACACAGTGCAGTTTTACTCAAATAACAGTTTTATCATGGGAATAGTCTGCGTAGGTTTGTATACGTGAAAAGGATAACTTTTGAAAAGTGTTGCGATGAAGTACGGAAGACCAACTAAAAGTGATTATTATCTCACAACGAGGTTGGGCAGACCACTCGCAACCAAGGCTGCCAGGACTGTCCTTGAAACCCAAAACCTTACATATTCGGTATCCTTGACCGCAAAACAGGTTTGACAGGTTTGTTTGCAAACCTGTTTGAGAATACGAAGGAGTCAGGTTATTTCAGGGAGCTGTTATAAAACACTGGAAGACGATGCCGTTGTTTGGATTTCAAGTCGCAAATTGAAGCCTTGTTGATAGTTAATGTGCACAGCAGAACTTGGGTTGAAATATTTGGACTAATGATTACCAATGCAATCGCAATAAAACGCAGAATGTGTTTTCGGCCCTGAATTCCTCACGAAGGAAAGTAGGTATTCAGTATTTTGTCTGGATTGACAAAAGGCTTCAAGGCTTTCCCTGCAACACTGATATTAGCCTAAATTTATAATGCCACTTCCTGCAGTGTAGAAAATTTGTGTTGTCTATCACCAATTTCTATTAAAATATGAATTGTTTAATTTTACTGCACCTTTACAGAGAGAACGATCCTTTCAAATATTTTCGACCTGCACGATGCGACACAAGGTTGCTTACCAGTTTTAGTAATGTATTTGTTCGAACTAGTGGGTTAGAAATAATACATCGTGGTGAATTGTTTTTGAAAGTGTTTTATGATATAGTGATAATTTCATAGTGTTGATTACTTCATAAGCGATTTTATTTATATCGTGTAAATACCCCTATGTGCAGACTATCTTGTACCTAGCAGTGCAAAGATCCTATGTAAAGAAATTGTAAATAGCTAAAACTCAGCAATAGCATCATAACCCATGGCAACAAGTAGAGCTATTGGTCAATTTTATTTTCGTAAGGTGTATATAATTACACCGTACGATCTGCATTAAAACACACGTATGGATATATTTATTTAATATCAAGCTGATGTTGTAAAATGTATTAAATTTCTCTTTTTCTTTGATTATGGAAAGTCTTTTACGGTCCGTGTCAAAAGAACTCACTAACAAAACTTTCATTCAGAGTGCAATATGTTGATTTGCACGTCTTAATTGGATGCTGTGTCCAATAGTGTACGAGAGCAAGGGCCGTTGAGAGACGGCCTAGGCCAGGGCTGGTCCCTGAAGGAGCCCGTCCGAGAAAATTTTAACGCGTTTTTATCCTTAAGCCACGCTCTTCCATTGAGACGCGCCCTGTACATGATTGAAAATTTAACTTTTAGATGTAAATGCCTTCCAAAATCTCTAATGGAATCAAGCATAACAAATCAATAACAAATCAATGAAGAACAAATCGTTTCTCGCGGACCGCTTGACGCTCCCCCCCACCCCCCACCCGCCCGGTAACTACCCTGGCTGCAAGTTTCAAATATTGTAGATATTGCAACTTTTTCTTCCTGCAACTTATATGAATTTTGGCAGAATTGATTTTTACCTGTATATCATGCACCACAAAGTGGGAAAGTAATCACAAGCGTGTTCATTTTTCCAAGCCATTTTCTTAAACATGACATGTAAACATCTAAGCGCACCTGTGGCGAACTCACGGTCAAGTATTGCTCTTATGATACGACATTTGCTGCAACCTTGCTTTTGTAACTTATGTTCTTATAAAGTAAACATATTTTATCGAAGATTTACTAAATGCCCTGGTTCTTGAGCCACACAGACGTAAAAGTTACAGAAATAGGGGCCTGGCCCGTGTAACTATATTGGGTCACACCCAAATGTGAAATTTGCCCCCCCCCCCCGAAAAACACCACCAGCCGCCACTGCCATTGACCCTGATGGGTTCTTCCGATGATGACATGACATACTCCACTCCACTAATGTCAATTGGTTCTCCTCATGATGGGATGATGGACTTCACTCGTAAAACAATCGAATTTCCACTCAACCAAAGGCATTGTGGTAAAAATGTAGCGTCACTAACAAGTTCACACTCCACCGATTTGGATAACTCCGTTTATTCCTTTTACAAAGGAATTAACCGTGAGTTAACAAGTTCACACTCCACCGATTTGGATAACTCCGTTTATTCCTTTTACAAAGGAATTAACCGTGAGTTAACAAGT
>JANTCA010007117.1:0-29184 GCA_024741275.1 Chironex yamaguchii
ATAGATAGATAGATAGATAGATAGATAGATAGATAGATAGATAGATAGACAGATAGATAGACAGACAGACAGACAGACAGACAGACAGACAGACTATATCTGAAAAATATCTAGTTTTTTAATGAGTGTTTTAGAATTTCAGTGGCAAGAGCACAATGTTCTCTTGCGTCTGTTTTATTGTGATTGCATTTGTAATCTTTGGTCCAAACAATGTTATCCCAGGTTCTGTTGTGCACAATTAACTAACATCATCATCAAGGCACAACTCTCTTTGTACAGAGATCGTCCACCAACTTCCTCCAAATATGCCTGCCCCTAGTCCTCTCGTCCAACTGAAGCAAAAAAAGCTTACTCTATTCCTTACAGTCATCCACCAGACTCTTCTCTATCTGCCTTTATTCCTTTCTCCTTCCACTTTGCTCAACAGCACCTCTCTCAGTATACCATCGTGCCTCATCATATGTCCAAAGTAACCTAATTTCCTCTTCTTGATTATGTTGCAACATTCTTTCATCTCAATAATTGGGGCAGGTAAGATATTAGAATGAGTATGAAGAAGAAAGCTGTAACACTCTAGCTATACGATGAGAAGAGGCAGCTAATGGAGAAAGAAATCGAGGTTGCAAAAAAAGAAAGATTGTGAGCTGGATGAAAATTTTAGATGACACAGAGGGACCCATTATTGGTTAAACCATATATCTGGCACACGATAGCTTAGAGGGACATAATCACCAAGGCTACAGAAGACCATCTGCTATATTTTAGTATGTCAGGTTAGTCTTCTGAGTTGTCATTTATGTTTGTTGTAAATAATGACAAAGGACCAGTGATTAATGCTTTTTCTCACGTATGATGGCCCAATAATTGGATTATTGAATTATAAGATTAGAGCACTTATCTGGCATTCAGAAACGAACAGGAAAGTAGAATAACACTAACTGCCCGTTGCTTTTCTTGCGAGCTACGTGTTGTAATTTGTATGTATCAAGACAGACTTTACTGCAACATGATGCACTGTTATATGGATGTTTTGTAAAGCTTCACAAAAGCGATTTTTTGGATGTCAGTAAGTCTTTTAATGTTTTCCAATATTACTGCAGCAGCGCCTGATAGATACCCTGACCTTAAATACTATAAATAGGAGGATTAGTTACAAATCATGCTGATGCAAGTGGTGGTTGGTTGAACGTGTCTTTGAAAATGTTTTGAATTTTGCTCTTTATGAGTCAGGACTGTTTTGCCTTGTTTACCTTGGACTGGTACATTTGTGATACTCTATCAGTTAAAGATTGGTACAATATACAAGATGCACTGCCTATAAATTATTAAGTATAGGTTGAATACACTTTGTTGCATAATTAGAATCAGATCACGAACTTATAACGAAGAAAAACATGCCTAAAAATGCATTTTACTTCACCATCTGAGCAATTTATACGCTTTTTCTGAGCTCACTACGTTATACATCTTATTCTCAGACAATAGCTTTATGAAAGGAAACGAGCTCAAAATGACTTTCCATTGTTTACATATAGCGCATATTTTGGTACCGACGGCCATAATCTAAAACAATGATGTTATTCATTTGTTTCTTTGAAAGCTTCCAGACTTTATAACTAGCTTTAGACCACACTGTCGACTTTTAGTTTGAACTACAGTGTAACCTGCCTTAGTGGCCACCTCTATAGAACGGCCACCTGTCAATATCAATTAACCAGTCGTTACAATTTACATAGTACTTTACGTTCATAGAACAGTTACATCTCTAACGAAGTTAACATTTTCCTTTGTACTACTATTTAATTAAATTCACCAGAGACACTTTAATAAAGAAAACTCAATCCACGAAAGTTCGTAAATTATGTATTACACTGAAAACGGTAGTTTCGTTGGCAAATTGGTTGGCCACCTTTGCACTTGAACATGAATTCGCTGACATACTAGGGGATATTTCCAGAGATGAGGATGCAATTGCTAATCTGACTGCTGCAAAAAGACGTGTTGCGAGGCAAATATAGCTGACAATTTTCCATCTTTGTAGCTTTAGAAGTTTGTTGTTAAAAGGATTGTTATAAATGCCTCATTACTGTTTTGCACATTTTCTGTGACGTCTTCAACAATTTCCCCCTTTCATACCTTACCTGCACAGAACAGTCACCCCTTTTCAACGGCCCCATTACAGGCAGGTCACACTGCATTACAGAAATTATTAAAAATCTGTTATGTACAAAAAAGACATGCCACTTGTACCTGTATTTACCAATATACAAAGACCTATTACACCAGTTAACATTTAGAAGTAAAAAATCAACAATGTTTCAACATTTAGCTCTTTTTGCTGAGTACAATGGTATCAGGTTTGCAGGCAAAAGATCCTCTTTCGAAACTCGGGTAGTCATAATCATAACTTTAAACTCAGCTTTGCATACAGCTACTCTGTATGCTTTTATATATGTTTATAGCTTTGGTTTGCTTGATCTTGTAAAGACTGAGCTCTTCTTTTCCCACATAATGACTTCTTTCAATGTTGAAGCAAAAGAAAGCATACACTGTGATATATGTGAATTTTCTTAGTCGTGGCAATGGTAGTCGTGGAGATGTCAGAACACTTAGAAGGAAAATTTCAGCGTAGCGATTTTAAATATTATGAATTGCTTTCTTACAGAACCAGAACGCGGAATGTATCCGGAACCTGCAAGTGGAGGATTCTAATTTGAAATCTGCTAAATGAAAGACAACTGTAATAAAGAGAAACAACATAAACAAAATTTCCTGCCTATGGATCTATGTTCAAGAGGAAAGAGGGTTGTTTCCCCAGCTGCTTTGAGGTACAGAGATAGTCTATATCCTTGAGAGAAACATGGTAACACAGTTCCTTTATGGATTCTATGGATTTCACTGTGTTTTGTATTAACTTTGCATTCACAAGAAAATGCTTACAGTTGCAATAAACAAAATGTTACTTGTAGAAATAATTATTTATGTAGGCATTACGATCATTACCTGTTTATAGCTCAAAATAGGTTATCTTTTCAATTAATAGGTAAAATTATAGAATCGACTGGCTATATTTATAAATTATTTTCAAAAATAATAAAAAATGTGCCTTTGATATAATCAATGATATCGCAAATAATGCTTGTTCGTTAAAGAAGAATGCTGAATGTGATGTTGTCATCTGCATTAACAATGTAAGCAAAAGAGTCTATATATTTCGAGCTTCAAATAAGACCAAAGAAAATAGTGACGCATCACGGTAGACTACCGTAAACGCCATATTTTGATGACCAGAACTCCATAAAAGTCATCTTAACTGCCGAAAGCAAATAAGTAAGTGATAACTGACTTTAAAGTATTTTGTTAGAAATGTTACTTTTTCATTTTGGAAAATGTTTACTTGACTGGATTTTAATCTATTGAAGCTATTGAGCCAGTACCTTATCAACCACTTGCTAGAGTCAAAACATGGTTTAGCACGGGAACCTTTCCATCTTGGCAGTTGATGGTCAGTTACTTCTGCTAATTGTGAATCGATAAACCAAAAGCAAAAGATACATGACTGGGGTCGACTTGATGTTGAAAGGAATCTGTGTGATAAGACATGTGTGATTTTCGGTTTACATTTGGAGTCTGTCGTGGCGAACACTTGTGAACATTTGTAACCCGAAGTTTCCAGATCTTTCAGTAGACGGCAAACTGCCAACTTTCTGTGTATTCTGGAATGTGTTGGCATTGCCTGTCGTTAAATAAGTAAACGTGCACTTCTGCACTTCGTGTGTTGTATTTAGTACATGTAAACGACTTTCTAGAAGGTTCCATGGCCCTATTTCCCGAATTTTATAAGCGAATTTCAAAACCTATATAAAGCGACGTTTTCCCCATATTCTTGTCTTGCTTGTTGTATATGTATTACTTAGTTCTAAATAAACGTTGATTACAAAATCCAGTTTGTTATTATTGGGCTATCGTCCAAGATCCAACAGTGTCACTCTGAAGAGTAGTCAACCCTGATAAGCGTTGAGGTAGATGCAATATCTAGCAATAGAGGAGATAGGTTGGCAAACAGGGGCATACAACAGCATACCTGTGACTCCACTGCCTATGAATCACGTTGACATTTACATTTTATAAATTGATGTATCTCAAGCCTTCCCAGAAAATGAATTTACTTAGCAAATACTGTAGACTAACGACTTCATGAGAAAGCAAAAGTTAACACTTGCTTTGTCAAATGTAGAAGTTGAACCATTTTCTTCATTCTTGGCGGCTGTTTAAGGTTTGTGTTTTAGTAAGTATTTTAAAACAATAACAAACATAAGTAACAACTCTTGTGTTCTGTGCAAGAATGGAAGTTGCTGCTCTATTTGATTTAAAAAATACCCTTGCCTTGCGTTTCCCTTTAACATCACATCAATTGATCTATTCAGGTCTCTGATCGTAGTAAAATAGTTGACAACAGTCGATACGTTCAAATATAAATACTGGGCACTCCCAACAATGAGGGTCTGTCTTATTGACTGCTAACCCTATATTAACCCCGTGTCCTTTATTGCAGATCTATAACAGCCAAGTAAAGAGCTTCTTCATTTGGTTTACTCAGACAGTAATCTGTATCTCCGAGACAAACAAAAACAATGCATAATCTGGGAAAGACTTTTTCACGTTCACTGATCTAGTTAATGTAGTAAAAAGCACTGACCTGTACATAAAGAGCCTTAAAGTATAATTGGAATAATTATGCAACACTTAAGTCTAACTCATATTATCGGGCATTGAAGTGAGAAAGCAAGAAAGGAGTACCCTTCATTTCTTGTTAGCTCTTTGGAAAGAAAAGGAGATTTAAGTCTATGTGAGAGACTGAGGTAGAGGTGTCATCTACCTTGGAGCTTGTTCACATAAGAGAGCTTATAAAGGTGTGATGTTTCAATTGAATGAAATAAACTCTGTACTGTAAAGTGAGAGAGCCGTAAGTTTTTTCAAGGGGAAATACAAATCATTATCACAAAACATGCCAGTTTCAGCGGAAGATCCTGCCAACTATCAATTGGGATTGCTAAAGGTATGCGTAATAGTGTTTTACATACGGTGTCCGAAGTATAAATGGGATATCTACTGTTGCTTTTGCTCTATATTAGAAGATGAAAGGAAATGCCTGTTGCTTGTTCCAGTAGCCACTCGGTCTCCGTAAAAAGAAATAGTAATATTTAAGACAGTCATCTGCTTAGAAACCATCTGTCTCTCATTTTTAGATTCACTGCTTGTTCTTGTTGATTTTAATTTTATATAAATAAATTCAAAATTCTTTGTCCAATCCAGTCCAGTTTGTCAAGTTTTCTTGCTTTTCCCCACCCTTTCTAAGTTTAAAATTCTTCTCCCAGCAAGCAGGAAATTTAAATACCTTTACATCATTTTATTGAATGGGGAATTGTGAGGAAAATAACTACTTTCACCGGACAGACTATTATTGTATTCTGAATAAAACGCGGCCTCGACAGATGTACACCTCATGATTTGGCAAGACAACAATTATTCGTACAACCACATACAGCTTTGTCTATTATTTATGCAGCACTCAACGGAAATTCGTAGTAAATTTGTGAATAAATCAGCAATCCATAGGACAGCATATTAAAAAGCTTCATGCCAACATTGTTTATCAAATGAAATGATTGAGATAAACTCACAGAGTAGAATATAAGGGAAAAATTGTAGCCATGACAGATGACACAGCATTAATCAAGAGGGACTCAGGCATTAAGGTTTTATTCATTCTAATTTTTATAAATGTGCATTATATGTTTGCTTGTTGTTTTTAAATTATGTGATTACAATTGAACACACACATTATATGTAACAGCTGCAAAAGTCTCTGATAATGAGTGTTCACAGCTGTCGCTCTGTTAAACGATCAGGAAGGTACACAGAACAGATTGAAATTTTCATCGTCTCTTCCTTTTGGGCCTGTCTTTAACCCACCACATCATTAAGCGTTTCACTCCCGACTGCTAGAAGTGAACTGCGTATCTGTCGGCTTAAAATTTATTTGTCATTCTTACAACAGCAAATGCTCTGTAGGCTACAACTATATGGATTTTCAGTGTAATGTTAAGGATTCAGATGGGTGTAGCATGTGTCGCGGTTTTGTAATCAACTATTACTGAAATACAATTATTGTTAACTGAAGATATTATTTGGCCTTGAGGTGGTAATATGCCAGTGTTAATAATAGTATTGTCTAGAAATGTTTACATCTTAGTCATGGTATATTCTTTGGGACAAAAGAAGATGTCTAATTTTCACGACGGTGTGAAATTTATGCTCTTCATGGACGATTAATGTGTGGATTAATAGGGCTTGACTTTAAATCAAGGGTATTTTGACTTGTCTCAGAATGGTCAGAGAAGGTACGAATGTCATTGAACTTTAAGGCGATTTGATTTTAAAGAACTTGCCTCTTACAATAAGCTCCAGAAGCAGCCATCTTTGAAAGTAACTACCAGACAATTTACTTCCATTGTGGTCATTATAGATGATTAGTTTGTCATGACAAGGACCAGTAAATTTTATCTCATAGACTTCTTTCCCTATATGTTCACCCAATCGAGCAAAATTAAGGAAAAGTAAACTCGAATCCTCTTGGAGAATTATTCTGAAACCCTATGAAATCTCGCTTTTTCATTTCTGCTGTTTATTTTTGGATGATATTGTATTGCAGTTTATTGTAAAGTTTATGAATAATAGAATTTCTCCTGTTTCAGCTGTATTTTTATGAATAGAGTACTGAATCCTTTCAAAACATTGTATAGTCGGAAGTTGTCTGGAACATTCAAATATTTGGATTGTCTTAAAAAGAATCATACTGTATTTATTAGGATAGTATCAATGTTCAAAATCTTGCTCTTATTCTCCATGACGCGTAAATACTCGAGTCTGGTTTTCATACATCGCAAACTATCTGTTCTAAAACGTCGTCTGCAACAAGTGTTGTTCACTTAGTCAATTATCTCATTTCATAAAGGCACATTGCACGCAGCCTCGTTTTATAACTCAGCTTGCCCGTTCCCATAATTACGGAGGCCTGATGCCATTTGTTAGGATATACACCCTTGGATAGGAATCCAGTAGCACGAACGAACAATCGAGGTTGGATGTCTAATAGTCTTTAGAACTTTGCTATTGAGTTGTTTAGCTCTCTAGGGGAGGAATCCAATTTACGGCACGGAAACTCAGCTGAAGCTAAAGCTCACGTGGTCGAAATCTTGGGTGGCTATAATATGAAAGTGATGTTGTCATTAGTAAAGGGTAATTAGACCAGATTTACCCTTTGTGACACTAGAGGTGGTAAAATTTGTGAGTTTGGGTTGAATCCAAAGTCTAAACATTTTACTCTGATGCGATTCAATCCGCTAAGTGAAAATTGATGTTACCCTAAGAAATTCGAAAGTTTTGTTCATGCCTTTCTTCGGTATCGCTTTTATAATATTGTGTCCATTTAGACATGTGCAACCAACAACTTTTATATTGGCGTCTCTGTACCTCTGCATAATTATAAAATAGGACAAAAATGGACAAAAAGAGACCTAAAATGAGTTTCATTACAAAGCCAGTGCTTTATCGGTTAGCATTATTATTACCATCAAAATTAGTTTTTAAATAGAAGAACAGTTCTATTCGGATCGAAATTTCAAAAGTTCAGTATACAACTACCGTAAAAGTTTTATTTGACTCCCCATATCAATTAGGCCCTCCGTCACTTGTTAAACAGGCACACCCTCTAGAAGATCAAAAGCTATATAGCTTTCCCCTCGGGGCTTAATACAGCCTTTACAGTACCTCAATGGATCTCAATACGAAGACCTGATGCACCAACAAGCTATAAATACAGAAAATTGTTATTCTCTTTAAGTCACGCAAAGAAAAAGATTTGAAGTCATTAATCGTGTACTATATTGTTTAGGCTTCATTCTTTGTCCACACTTCATTATATGTTTTTCTTGCACGAGTAAACTACTAAACAGCGGAAGAATGTAAGAGACAGTATGATAAAATCAATTTGAGTCTGACCGATCCCAAGCTTTCTAACGGTTTACTTGGCTACAATATCCTGGCCTATGGGATATCCTGCATTCCATATTTTTGTGTTACTCATATTGAGTGTAAAAGAATTATGGAGTTTGCAAAAGCTGAGAATACCTTGAGGTCCTTGGATGCTACTGAATATCAGAAGCTGGCTCAAGAGCCTTCTGGTGACTTTAATCAAGTATATTCAATGTGGTGTATCCAAAATCATCAATTTCTTCTCTGTTTCGCGATCTCCAACACGTGGATTCAAAGACCGGACGTGCTACTCAACAGTGGATAGTGGTACCGTTCTACAGCCTACGCATTACAAGAGTCGGAGGCGGTTCAAGACTAAAGCAATTGTAGCAGCTGCCACAGTCACATTTTTATGGCTCTTGGTTTTGCACTTTGTAACAACTTTTGACAAATGCTTTAAAACCCAGAGAAAGTTCTCTTTCGGTTTTAAACCTAGCATTTGCAATGAGAAGATGCTGGAAATGATTTGATAAGTTATTGTATTCACTCGTCTCCTATTCTTGTTTTCTCTCCTTTGGAGCCATAGGCGTTTGTAACCTATTCGCAGAGGCCTAGTCAAGGCTTCTGTCTCTTCAGTCACAATCATCACTTTTTACCTGGAAATGTCTTCTTGTTGCTCAAAGGATGACAGCTAATAGCACAGAACGAAAATAGGCAGAAGGGACACGCGGCTATTTCCGGTGAAGCATAAATTCATTTGCACACGCCCCATTTCTAAGTATGAAAACGAGGATTAACATGTGCACTGCTCGCGAAAAACAGTGCCTTTCAGTGTAAAGATTCTAGTTTGTTGCAAAGGAGATTTCAATAATGCTAGTTTTCACAAACAAGGTGTCAATACGGGCAAGAAACGGGAAAGCGAGTACACTGCGGTTCAATTGATGCCCCCTTCACATTAGTACTTTGTTTGACTGCCGCTCAATTTACTGCGATTGCGTCAAAATCCTTTTCATAGGATGTTACTCTGTTGCCTTCTCTGTCATAGTAAGCAAGTCGAGTTGCACGCAAGTGTGGCTTTAAAACTGTTATGTCAGTAGTATGAATGTCCAACACTCAGAATTGGACTGTTGACTACATTCACTAATTAAAGACAACCCTACTCCTCCATCTCGAATTAGCCTGAGAAAAGCTTAGACCAAACACTACTACTCAACTAACCGTCGACATTTCCTTGTCAATTGTATCAACGTTCCTTCCATGCTATTTAAATGCCAACAATGCTCTACAAAGACACTGTTCCTGAAAACACTTGCACCAGAGGAATTGTCAACCCGAAACCAAGTACTGAAAAACCAACTAGCGGATTTAGAACTCAGGTCGATGGAAAGATAAATCCAGCTTCAGACATAAAATGTTCTATGATGTTGATACTACATCCATTATGGCTTCCTTTCAAAAAGGTTAAAGCTGTGCAAATTGCAACAAGACATCCTTCCATTTTCTTTTTGACTCGACCAGGTCAGTGTTTTTAAAATAAACGTACAGTACAGTACAGTTTCGCGTTTAGGAGCAAAGAAGCAGATTGTTTACAAGGAAGTCGATCACTAACCTCGAATTGAAAAGGAGTTCTAGCATGTTTGCCTTTCTTTTCAAAACCTTCAAAAATAACAATAGGGCTGCCGAGAGTGTCCCTTCTGCTCATTTTTATTCTGTGCTAATAGTAACAAAAAATGCAGGCCAATCAAAATGCTGGATGATTTATTGCAGATATCTGGCGGGAGTAACGGTCAATTTAAAGGTGACCATTGCAAGCCAATGACAGAACATCTTGACTGTCGTAAGCCAATCAGACAAGTGAAAGAAGGATAATAAGGTCAAGACACATGTCCACGGTCATCCCCTTAGAAGAAGAAGGATAATGGGTGCTCACAGTTTGCATGTTTTCTCGTTGGTAGGTAGCAGGCAATGTTAGTTTGACACTGGAGACGAGGAGGGAACTGGTAGGAGAATTAAGATTAAAATAAACATTAGGTATGATCAGTTTAGAGTGATGCATCTTCATCGCTCATCCTTCTTAAAAGATTTTGTGTAAAAATTTCTCAAGTTTAGGTTTTATTTGTGACAGTATTTTAAGAAGGTGAAGGTGCATTTTCTGTTATGCAACATTCATTAACGCCTCATGTTCTGTAGCATTCAAGATTGTCTTTCCGACATTACTTGTTAATTCAAAAGGTTAGGCTTGATCGTAAGAATTCTGAAAAAAAGGGCGTTTTCAAGTGAGCAAAGGGCGTGGTCAACATTTTTACGCCGCAGTCAGATATTGGACTGGATCCGCCCCTAAAAAAATTGTCTTTATTGTAATCGTATGCCTTGTATATTGTAGACGGTGTATGAAGATGCTGATAATTTGAAACTTAAGCCATGCCTTTGTCCATACCATTAACCATGTCATTGCTATTTTACTTTGTTTATTTCTTTATTTATTTCTATTGACAATAGAAACGTCTTTTAGAGGTAGAGTCCGAGCTTGAAAATGAACGAATTGAGAAAGAAGATGTAAGTACAGCTTGTTGTCTTATTACCTTTTAAAACTATTTGAGGTCCATAAGTTAACCAGTAAATAAATCGGCAAAATCACGAAATAATGATGATAATAACCTGCAATTACTTTAATAATTTACATGGTGCTGTTAAATCCTTGCATAGAATAACTTTTAATGAGTTTTATTTAAAACGTTTAGAAAGTCTTGTAGTTTCTATGGAATGCTGATCATTCCATAAATACTACATTCAGTTTTTGTTAATGTTCTTGGGTCTTAAATTTCTATTTACATTCAGTTCTTAAAAGACTCCCTGGTAGTTGCGCACTGGCTGGTTTCTACGCAAGTGATGAGAATAAAGTAGTTGACATTTGCCTTTTTAAAATTTATACCGATTTTTGACATTAAAGTAGTTGTCATGAAATTCAATTTATTCAAATTTCACGTGATCCCTCCAGCAGTTGACAGCACTAATTTTTATTTTTTCTGAGGTCTGCTCTTATCTCTTTCACTTTAAGATATTTCCCTATATGAAATAAGTCCATTGTTGTATCTAATATAAAATAAAAAGAAAAAAAATGCAAACAAAAACAAAGCTGTAACTCCCTTGAAATTGAATTAATTATAAACCTTTGGTAGAGATACAAATTGTACACTTAAGCATTCAGATTTAAATATAGATGTTCCAAGTATCACTAATGATATCCCAAATTAAAAATATGCTTCTTTTTGAGAATTTTGTCTACCTAATTAATATTTTCGCACAACGCTCAAGGATTCAGACTTTTTTTTTGAATTGATAAGACAATAGTGTTTATGAAAAATTTGAACGTCCTGAATTAATAATTCGTTCGAGCTTACTCAGACACCCAAAATACAGACGCGCCATCCATTACGATCCAGCATGAGATTTCAGAAGTCTTCTCAGAGGTAAACCTGGTAATATATGTAACTGTGGATTTTCCTACTTTGGTACTGCAGGGCATTCACAACAATGAATCACTCAACAACTCTTGTTTGACATACCAGCTCTGACCAACAAATCGTATGCATGTTTAGGCAACATCTTAGAAATGACGGATATTTTTCCTTAGATCGGATTTATGACAGGATGATGTTTCTAGCTTGGCTTTGAATGCTTGCTCATTAAGTAGAGTGATAAAGTGTATCTATTTGCTCTTTTACTTTTCTTATTCATTTGCAGGCTGAGAGATACATCTCCTCTCTTGAAAATGACCTCCAAAATCTACGAACAACAGTGGAAGAGGAGGTCGAAGAAAGCAATAGGCTGGTATGACTTGAGATGTCCTTTCAGATAATGCCTTCTTTATTTATGCAAAATATGTCATGTCATTATTACAATTATTCTTTGTCCTGAAATTTTGTTACGGCACAGAAAATCAAAGTAAAATGTCATATCTCAAAATACATGATAGGCATTTGGGTGAGGGTTTCCAAACACGCATAGTCGTTCCCGTTACATAAATAAATTTCGCAACCCCTTAAATTCAACTATATCAATTTTTAATTGATCTATTTTCTTAATATTTGGCTGCAAAGACGGTAAAAAGTGTTAAAAAGTAATAGTGTTAGTAGCTGTACCAGTGGTAGTTGTATTGATTTCAATTCTTTGGTCAAGTCTACTTTAGTTGTTGGTAAGGAGTAGAATCGAAAACCAGAAATCTATGATTGCAGTCTATTATTGTGTCACTACAAATTCGTGAAAAGTCATATTTAGGTACTAAAAAAAGCTCAGAAAAAAACAAAACATCCATCTGGTTCCACCCCAGTTGTCATTTGATCCTTATATAGCCCTATGCTACTCCTGCATAATTTTCAGAGTTTACTTTCACCATTTCAACATATCAGATTCGTAGTAAGACACAAGTCATGCTCAGAAACAATGTGTCCCTTAGACTTCACAATATCCTGTGCGATACAAAGGATTTCAAAGAAGCTTGTGGCTGATCACAAGGGTTAAGAATTCGAGTCTCACTGAAGATGGGATAATATCGCATGAACACATTTCACAAAACCCTTCCAATTCCTATTTATCCGTCCTTATTAGAAAATATCATCTCAAAGATCATACAGGAGACTAGTGCACAAATGTGGCAAAATTAAAGCCCGGAATAAACGCTTAGAAAGAGAAAATAACTCAATAATTTTTTAGGTTAAATAATTCTTTAGAAGTACGAAATTCAGATCTTTCCTTAAGTTATAACATTTGTTTATCTAATCTCACTTAAATGCGCCTTAAAGAAAACTTTGAATGTTTTAACTCCTTTTGGGTAACAGAATCTATCATCAGAGTTTAAGAGTAACCAGCCTGATAATGTAACAGCTGCTCTCGAGATCTTTGTTTACCCGAGTGAATTTGAAACACTCTAAGTCAGTTCAGCAATGAATACTCAGAAACAGGTTTCTGACAGTTGTTGATCTGAGTAGCAGCATAAAATTAAAAGAGACGAATCCAGCATATGTCCCTTGCATAGGTTTAAAAAGGCATTGGAAACAAAATTTGTTCGGATGATCTAAAATGTAATAATAAAGAATACAAGGATATTTAACATTTATTGTTATTGGTTGAGAAAACTAGCTATAAAGTAAGTTCGCACAGCAACAGGAGCACTGCTTTAGTCATGCCATTCTTTTGGCAGAGAATTTCCATACCAAAAAAACTAGCATCGCTTGTTCCCAGTTTTGTTTACTGGATCTATTTGCTTGGTACTTTTGGCGGCACAAAACATGATACTGATGGACTTGAATACCGGCGGAAAGAATAAGCAGGTAAAGCTTTGCTCGCAAGCAAAAAACTTTTAGATTACAGACATAATGTATCTACAGTAAATGATAAAGCTATAGATTTGTTTAATTTAGGCTCCGTCCAACGCTTGTCGTAGCTCGCAATCACGGCTATCCTCTGAACGCGGTTTTTTTCTTCATTCATCCGGCTTTTTCCGGCGTACGTGTCCATGACGTCCGTCTACCTTCTAATTTTCTATCCCCTTTACGTATCCGCCTCTCTCAGTATTTACTCCATAATTTCTCGTCGTCAACCTGTCGTCCTGCATCAATTTCAATGTATTTGCCTGCCACTATTTGATTTATCTTTTCTCTCCGTAGGACCCATTCTATCTTAAGTGTTTCTTTCCATCGTAATTTATAGCTACACTATTTGCTTTGTACCCAATTGAGTGTTTTTTTTTGAATGTTAATCCAACGTTTGCTAACTGTTGTCAACAATACTTGTCTTTCTTTGATATTTGAAGCCCTATGAAAAACATGTTTCCTTGTATAGCCGAAGCTTTCGAGGTTGAGAGTATCCTGCTTCTTAATAAATACCCCCAGGTTTGGATCCAATGGCCCTGCCACACTAAATGGTAATCACCCGTTCTTCTAAATGCCATCAATCCCTACTCCTGGGGCTGGGGCATGAAAAATTCCGAAGGTGCAAATTAAGAAACTGATATCTACTGCCAATACCGATGCAATGTAATTTAAGCAATAATGTAACAAGTTATTTTTGCAAGCCAATGGGGCTGTTAACACGTAATCTGAAGACTTGTACATGTATTGCATTTTAGAGTTAAAGTCACAAACAGAGGAACATTTGAGAGCTGTGCGCAACTGAGGAGCAATACACCTTCTTCACTAGTGGTGAAGATGACATAATATTCTTAAATCAAGCTGTATGCCATGGCCTGTGCGGCACATTTGTTGATCGCATTATTTACTGCAAGGCATACTTATGAGATCACGTCAATGTGATAAGAACAAATCAGTGTTCATTAATGCAGTTTTTGCATCCAACAATAACATCACAAATCACACAACCACACCTTACGTAGATACACGGATAGTACTCACTTTTAAATAAGTTTCTATCACAACCGTCTCTTGACCCTGATTTCCACTAGGCAAATTGCTTCGCGCGAAGCAAATTTTCTCGAGCATACGCATGCGTTCTTCAATACTCAAGCGTGAGTTCATTCGTAGTGACTTTTCGCAGCAACGAAAAATGAGTACGAATGAATTTAACTATTTCGCGGCTAAAAACAGGCGCAAGCCAATCAGATTTCTGGAAGAGTGTCACGAGATATGAATGACCCAAACTCGCGCCAACAATAGCAGTAGAAATAACAGCAGAAACTCTGCTCTTATATAATGTCAAAAAACTTTTTCATGTCGTATACTTTAAGAGTACAAACTATTTGAGTTACCTGAGAAAATCAACCATTCCCATTGTAAGGTTCTTAGCCTTTTTATCGTGGTAGCAAAGCTTATTCTTCTGGAAAAATATTCTGCATTGTGTAGTTTGAGTTCTGGAAGTCTAGTACTGGAAGCCATATTTCTGGAAGACTGTAAGATATGCTGTGGATGTGATTGCTATGTTGTACGAAGTGGATGGTTTCTTTACTTTTTTTTGTTTGTTGTATTGGTCTCCTTGTCTATAATTTTCTTGTTATCCCAGTCAAAAGTATGGTTATGCGTCCAACAGTGGTCAGCCATTTCATACTGTTTGGCGTCATATTTCTGAACAGCTCTCTTGTGCTCTTTTTCTCTTTGCCTCAAGGAACGCTTTGACTCACCAATGTATGTAGCATGACAGTCCTTACAATCTAGTTTGTATACAATGTTGTGTTTTCGTCTAGAAGGACTGGATGCTATGCTTTTGACAGTATCTTCCTCAGAGTGGACGTTGTGAAGAAGAAGCACTTGATCTTGTGTTGTCTAAAAGTCCTTCTAAGCTGTTCGCTTGTGTTCTTCACATAGGTAAGGCATATTCGCTACAGAGGTTCTGCTTCTGGTTCAGCAGCATGGTTGGAACAGGATGTTTTACTTAAAGCTACCTGGACATCTTTTGCTCGGCATCCGTTTGACAGGAGAGTCTTCTGTATGTGTCTTTCGTCTTTTCTAACGTCATCTAAATTGGATATAATACTTCTTGCTCTTACAAAAAGGTTTGTAATGGCACTGTTTCGGGCTGACACTGGATGATGTAATTCGTTGTTCAGATACTGGTCAGTATGAGTTGGCTCTCTGTATATGGTGACAGAAATGCTGCAATCTAGTTGCCTTTTCACTAGGACATCAAGGAAGGGTATTTGCTTTTCCTCCTCTGTCTCCATGGTGAATTTGGTATTTGGATGCAGGTTGTTGATGTGTTCAAAGAAACTATGTAGATGATCTTTTTTGATGATTGCGAAGATGTCATCCACATATCTTTTTCAAGCAGAAATCCTTGATCAGTGGTTGTCAGTGCTGTCGTTTAAAAGGCTTGCATGAATATGTCAGCAATCACTGTGGATGTAGGAACATCCATTGGTACACCGTTTGTTTGAGTGTATATGTCATTGTTGAACAGGAAACATGTGTTGATAAGGAGTATTTTCAACAAGTCCAGGGTATCTGAGGGCCTCAGTGCAGTTCTTGATGGTAAAGGATCATCGTAACTAACTACGTCTTCAACAATGTTTACAGCACCTTTGATTGGCATGTTTGTGTAGAGGGACGTGACATCAAAGGAGACCATAATTTCATCTGTTTGGACATGCTGTTGTTTGACAAAGTCTGCAAAATCGACTGCGTTACTGCAATGATGTGACTTCATCTCTGTGCATAGACTCAGGAGATCGGCTACGAGACGTAAGAGTAAATGGAGTGGGCTTCGAGAATAAGCTATGGCAGAGTAAATAGGTACCTCTGGTTTGTCTATTGTTGGTAGTCCATAGAACTGTGGTAGAGGTGAGCCTTTGGGCTTTATTTGGTGACAGGGACAGTTATCAAAGATGTTCTCCTTCTGCAAAACAAGGAGTATCACTCTGGTCTTCACGGCATTCTTTGGATTACTTTTAACTCTTGTGTAGGGTCCACTGCTAAAGTGATCATAGCACTTTCGAATGTAGTCAGTTTTATTGAAGATGACAGTTGAACGTCCTTTGTCAGCTGGCAGGATGCAGATTGATTTATTATCGTTTAGGGTCCTGATAGCATATATTTTGTCTCTTGTTGGGTTATCTTTAGGTAACTGAATAGAATAAAATAGCTGTACCAGATCATTTTAATAGCCTGATTATCGGAGAAGTGTCTCTCGAAATGTAGCTCATAAAAAGCATATGGCTAATGCATGTTATGATAAAACTCCTGTCTTCATGGCTTCCACCGAATCCATAAAGTCAAGAATTCTGAAAAACAATCATAATGTTGAAGTGAATTAGTGCGTGTATAGAAAAGTGTCTAAATCAAGGTAAAATTTACTTCTAAAAACATATCGCTGCCACGTTAACAAGTAAGGCATATATTTAAGTTGTAGAAAGATAGTAACTTTGAATTTGGTTGCTTTTCAAATTGGCCGTCAATTGGCTTCACCACTGTCTATTGTTGTCGAAACGAGTCAGACATCTAGCCGTTCAGGCGTCTGCGTCATTGGTTTAACCAGACAGAATATTTGGACTAAACATGATCAGTGAATGTTGATAAGATTATAGCATATAATCCACTAAAATTATAATACTAAAACTGTAAAGGATGCTAGCATAAAGCCAACACAAGTAGGTCTCTATCACTACAAGACATTAACGACTGTTAACGTACTGGACGTTATTGTTAGCTTATTATACACAGACTTGGTGTTGTCTTGTATCAAGCTGACAAAAGTTTTCATGATAAATAAAAGTGATAAAATACCGACTCTTGTACCGCGTTGTCTAATTAGCCTAAGAATTCCTCTAATCGGCTACTGCAAGTTTCTTTCGAGAGGAGGAAAGGCAATGCACCTCTCCAAATCATTGTCTGTGCTATGCATCGGTAGTCCAAAACTCAGGTTGGCATTAAAAATAACTTTTGTGGAAATTCTTGGAGTTATTTCATCCTTTAGCATTGCAAAAATAGCTACTGTTACATAAATTGTCTCATTCGGAGTGATTTTGTTAGTGTAAATATTTCTAAAAAAAGAACTAATCGTTCCTTGTGCAAAAATGAGTAAAGACATTAATACGCATGGCGACAGAGCAAGCTTCCTAAAGTTATCCGTATGACTTTCTTACTACGTCTATGCATATTTCTGTTTTTCCCCTTATTTGTTTCCTTTAATTGTTCATAGCTTCTTGTCAAATGACTTACTCTAGAAATAAATATATGCCATATATAAGAGTATAAGCCCACAGACATTGTAAGCTCCGGTGGTCACAATCAACACTACACTTGTGTTCAAATGATTTGCTTGCATCATTTTGCATTTTGATCCTATCATGTTAATGTTTGGTTTCTGTATTTAAAACGATTGCATTTAACATAGCTCTGAGCTTATTTAACTACCCATCGGTAATTGAGTGAAGTATCTGAGATCTTGAACCTAGAGAAATTTGTTTACGCTGTAAGCATTCTCGTTTGCCGTCGATCAATTGATTGTGTCTTTCCTACTGTCTATCGTACTTATTGCGAAGCACAATTGTTATTCCCCAAATGAGCATTATTTATCATATCACTACCATCGATCCTCGAAATGAAACGTAACTATTCTAGCAAGTCGAAATCAAAGCGATTACAGAATAATAGGTTAACATATGCTAATGAGGATTGTGATGTGACTACAACCTACTGGACGTAAACATCTGTTAACATCCCATAATGGCATCGTCTATGACTGTGAGACATCATACCACTATGCGTTGTAAAAGTAGCATAGGTTAAGCCGGGCGCTCCAACCTTTAAATCGGAGCAAAATAATGAACGGTGAGCTAATAGCAGGCAAAGAAAACACAACCGACAACTGACTTGCTATATTAAACTATTTTGAGTAGATGCAGAGAAACTGAATGTTTCAGTAGCTTAAGTGAATGTCTTTTGTCACGTTGGCATAAATCGGGCCTTAATACACGATTTACCACACAATAGGGACGAGCAGTGTAACAACGCGGCGTGCAAACACCAGAAGGTTGGCGGGTGTGGTAAATCGGATGGTGTTATCTTCGGCAAGCTTGGTAAAAAGCATGCCCGTAGCCACTAACCACTAAAAAACGTCCTTAATCATAATCGAAGAGGAAGATGCAATAATCAGAATTAATAGGACATTTGAAAGAACATCGTTGGTTGAGTGTAACCTTCCTTGATTATACTCATCCTGTAATTATTTTGCAACCAGGCGCTATCGAAGAAGGACGAGGAAATGGCAAGGATGAAAAAGAGCATTGAAGAAATGTCAACTGAACATGATGAGGCAATTAATTTGATGAGATCGAAATTGACTCAGCAAATCACTCAGCTTCAAGATGAAATCAGTTCTTTGAAACGCGTTAAGAATAGGTAAGTCGCGTGACTTGCAGTGTAAATTTTTCGACGTCTTCTGACATTAATTACATTATAACACAGAGCAATAAGTGAATTAGAACTTGTTATACAAATTTTGCGTTAGATTAAACCACAACTAATTTAAGAGACATTCAACCTTGACCTGCGTTGGGTTTGCTCTACTTATGTTTCTGATTACAACAGGTTGTACTTGCAGTGTTATTTTAAAGCCTTTCTTACTGAGATCAATCTTTATTGTCTTTGAGCTATTTTACGGCATTGAAAAGATAGTTACTCTGGAGGGAACCCACCCAAGTTATAATAGGTAATGACTTCATATATGTTACAAATGAGTAGTTAAGACTGTGTACAATAACAGGATATATCACGGGACCAGAAATGTAGTATAGACCCTAAAAGAAATTTTTCTCCAAAATCCTTGTATTTCGTTTACAACTTTGTCTATGCTACCGTTGTAATAGCTTGTCTCATAATAACAAAAAATTGGACAGTTTAGCCTTGATGTACTTTGTCTTCAAGCTGAACATCGCATGGATATAGCAGGCATTTTACCTTTCATACGCAAAAGTGAATTCTGTTTTAATTCCATTTATAGACAACAATTCGGAGCTCGTTTAGATGTATTTCATTTACACATTTCATTGCAGGTGCCTCTCTTAATAAAAATTTTACCTCTTACTATGCATGTCATTAGAACAACCACCTGTGTCATCTTTTTCTTAAGTAATTTAGGACGTTATTCCTCGTAGCATCCCAGGAAAATACTAATGTCTTTAATGTCAGTTGGCAAATGAAAGTTGCAAATTATTTTGGAGACAATAACGGCATTACTTTAATTATTACAATACTGAGGAAAAACACCTCAATTGCTGCCTTTTGCATGTTTTGCCTCTTTGCTATTCATGTTCTGTAAATTTAAAATAAAGACTCGATACAGAGATCAATTCATTTTTACATATTTTTAAAGAACCAATTTTTATCTACCTTCTTGTAGACTGAAAATTAGTAAAAGATAAATTTTGTTCCCCTTTATTGTGGTAATATAGATCAGACGGCTCATGCAAATAATTATCATTAATGACTTGTCCAGATGTCTACGTTGCTGTCTGTGTCTATACCTAATAAGCCAATACTTGGTACCCTTAAAGTCACTACTTTGTGTTCAATATCACAATGGTTCTTCAATGTGATTTTCAACTTTCTAATACAACTTTATCCACAATTCATGCACAATTTACTAAAGCAAATTTTTTTCTAGTAGGTTATTTATTGTCTTTAAATTTGCCACATACAAAGAGAAATTAGAACTAGGTATGCGCATCTTTACCTGTGTTTTGATACAGCTCTTAAATTCCAATTTGTCGTTAAGGAATAAGAAAAGGAAACTAACCTACAAATCTAACGGGTTGTACAAATGTTCACGCCTTAGTATGAAGTTTAGAACCTGATGAGAACCTCATGGACATGATCAACCTAGTTTGACGTCAACGTGGTTAATTATACAAAATTCTTTGTATAAGAATTTTTTTCCAGTAAACGTACAGTGTATAAAAATTGTTTTTATTTTTTCACTCCTTCTTTCAAATGCAGAGTTGAACAAGAAAAGACAGACCTTACTGAAGAAGTTGATCAGGTTTCATCAGACTTAGATAAAGCTTTAAAAGAGAAGGTAAGAACATTATTTGTTCTTATCCGTTGACTAGAGGGAAGAATGTTAATAGACAAAACTTCTGTTTAAATCAAGACAAAAATTAAACTTGTAAAACCTGCAATACCTTTTGCCACAAATACGCTTGTGATGAGGATAATGGTTTACTTGGCACGTTTTTAAAAATAACACTGGATATTGTCACTTCATCATAACAATACTTATTCTAAGTTACTTAGCAGAGTTCTTCAGCTTTAACAGACTTGACGTTAAGGCAAATTATGTAATAACATTTCAAATTGGTCTTCTACCACTCGTTCCTATTAGTCATATTGATTTACGTGTTTTCACATTTTTCTCACGGATTTGCACATAGACTATTGCATTTATTTGCGTCCGATCTCCATTTGTGCATTAAAGAGACGTAGTTATTGTTATAGAAACTACAGTGATGATGCTAATAGCAATAACTATACTTTTTAAATAGTATTACTTTTATGTAGATCTTTGTGGTTTCATCTTTGCAAATAAAATTATTACCTGGTTTATCTTTTTAATATTAATATTCCAGTCAAAGAGCGATGACAATGTTCGTCGTCTGGAAGCTAAAGCTGCTGAGCACGCTGAAAAGGTAGGTTTTACTCTAAAGCGGTTTTATCCTTTACCATACCTTGCCCTCTTAAATGTAATTGCATTTTATCATGACTGAAATTACTTGGAGTTTACAAGTCAGATTATTCCTTCTCTGACAGGTCCAAACAAACAAGGAGACAATCCTTACTAGAAGCTCAGTGAACCCAAAGTTACAAACTTTGATTACTCATTCATCAAAGCCTTATTGATAAGTGACGACCATTTACACCTGCTAAAATTATAATTTCTTTTTAATCTTAGAAGTTAAGTCTTTTCTCTATAAAGGTTTTCCCACTTATGACTTTTCTTTGCAAAAATTTCATTTCTATATATGTTTTCAAGAGTGAAATTGCGCTCAGGGGTTCAAATCTCATGTCAATAGGCACTTAATTATGTTCAGCAATATTTAATATCTATTCAGAACAAATTTTAATTACGATAATGATAATTAAAATGGTATTTACGATGACACAAAGGAATAAGACGAAGATAAGGAATTGCTAAAAGTGCGATGACACCTTTAACAAGTATTTGGAAGGGCAAGGGTATATCTTACACTAATCTTGTTAGTTTTTAATATAGTTACCTACAAATCAGAATCTGAGTACTGACAGAAGAATACAAATGTACAATAATCGGTTTTAAACTATTATATCACCGACGGCTCTTAAGAATTAGCTGGACTGAAAAATGAGTAAAGAACAAGTTATTGAAAGAATACATCGTAAAGAAAGACTGCTAAGGCAACGAATAAAAAGAACATGGCATTTGTAGTACATGTTATATTGAAAGAAGATGCTAATGGGAGTTATGTATGGAAAGAGAGACAGAGGAAGACAGGAAGGTATGCAGATAACAGGAAAGAAAACATGGGTGCCAGAAAAATGATTGACATCTACAGAATGGCTCAGGACAGGAGGTGTTGGAGAGCCAGATTCGTTCAGATTGAACTTTCTGTTTGACGATGATAATAAGCAATCTCTTGTCTTTCTGTAGTTTCTTAGACTTAACTAGCTCTAAGTTTCAACTGGTGCCCACTAGTTCCAACACATGCTCATTTGCTCCACCAATACATAAATAAGGTGGATACACATGTATGTCAGGTTTTTTGCATTGACATTGGAATTAGCAAATGTATTGGGATTCATTTGTAGTAACTACGTAGCATGCTTTTAAGATTTTGATTCCATGTCTTTAAACACAACTTATAAGTATTTTGTCATCTGCGATTTGTGGGCTATTTTACAAAACAGCTATTTGTATTGTTATATAAGTAATAGTGCAGTAATGACTTTATGTTTTTCCTTCTATATCTAGGTTCATAGTCTTGAAACAAAAATTCGGAATCTGGAAACTGTTGTTTCAAAACAAACAAAAGAAATTAGTGTTGCCAAGAAAATTGCTGAAGATTATGAGATCCAGTTCAGTGGAATCAATGATAAAGTTCAGAAACTTGAAAGAGATCTTGCAAGTGCACAGATATCTGTCAACGACGAAAGAAGGGTATACTCAAAAACACCTTTCCTGTTTAGCAATATGTAGATATTCGAATGTTTACAATCCTTTCGTTCAGATATTTTCTGTTCTTAGGCAGATGATCCTTTGGTTTCCATTTCTGATATAATCCTAATATGTTTTACATCACTCCCTGTCCTTAACAAAACTGATAGTATTCTCCATTACATTTTAATAATAATAATAATAATAATAATAATGCCCAAAACTAGCACAGAAAGAATATAAACAGGTGAGACATGATAATGTTGCAAAAGTGACCCATTGGAAACTATGTGAGAAGTGGGGATTTGAGAGATCTGATCGGTGGTACACACACCCCCGAGAAAGTGTTGGAATTAGAGGACTGCAAGATTTTATGGGATTTCCCCATACAGCCTGACAAGACACTGGAGCACAACAGACCCGATATCACTATAGTAGAAAAAAAGACCAAGAAATGCCTTCTCATAGACTCAGCATGCCCATTTGATACCGAGGTAGAAAATAAAGAGGTAGAAAAATGCAATAACTACAGTGTCTTGAAATATGAAATTGCAAGAATGTGGAAAATGAAAGATGTTCAAGTTGTTCCAGTAATAATAGGGGCATTAGGGACAGTGACCAAACAATTTGAGAAATGGATGCAAAAGCTGGACTTAGAAATTTCAGCTGAAATGTTACAAAAATCTTGTTTACTTGGAACAGCAAGAATCCTTCGGAAAGTATTGGACATTAAATAAAAATTGAAAGAAAAGAATCTACAATACCTAAGACCACTAATTGTGATCCGCTATTGGAGCTCATTTACCAGGATATAAGAATAGTCTTGAGAGTATCAGAAATAATAATAATGACAATAATAATAATAATGACAATGCTTATACAGGGTAACCTCTTCAGCACATTAAGTGCTGTTATCAACGAGGGCCCTGTATCTAAAACTATGATTTATTACAGTAAAGTTATTAACAAAGAAATATGATTTTTTTTTGGCTGTTTAAGAAAACACCCATCAGGAATTCAGGACTCTACCTATAAACAAAAAACAATGTCTGAGGATTCTTAGCATTGTCTGGGCCATAACCTTGGCATGTGCAAATACATAACCTTTACTAAAAGTTGCTTGTTGTAACCAAGTATAATTTATATTACTTGTTGAGATTAAATTACTTGCTAGCGAGTGATTAGGATGCTTGCATTCTTATCGCAGGTTGCACATTCAAATATACTTTGTACCTGAAATCAAATCTCAGTGGTCAACCCAACCCTTTTCAGTGAAATTGGGTTGATGACGAACTTCAGAAACCGTTTTGCAACTGAGCTTTCCCTATACCAAAAGTTGTTGTGTTTGGGATCACAAGCGCTCCAGAATCCAAGATTAGACTTGAATTATTCCTAAACATTTATCAGCTGGAGCCAGCCAGGATACAAAATTACCCTTAAAACGTCTCTCAACTTTTTTTGAGATATTTTGAAAACTAATGAATCAAAACCAATAAACAAACGTCTATGATCACATAACGTCTTTGGTGGACGTACTTAGGATCTTGGGCTATCCTATTAACTCAACACCATCCTTGGGCCTAAGTTGCATTTTGCTCAGTAACACCTGTCCCAGTAACGTATCTATACCAACATAACAAAGGTGTCCAAATATTCTCTTTCTTCGATGTTGTTTGCAGTCAATTTGCATCATACCATCCTCCTACAGCCATAAAAAAATCACTTAATGCCATACATTATAATGATGCAGATCTCCAACTGGATCACATTAAATCAATGCGAAATCAAAATTAGAAAAAAAGATTTGCACTTTAGACACAAGTGTCTATTGCTGGCAAGGATCTGTTTCACAAACTCTGATTCCAATCCTTGTTAAGAAGCATCTATTGTTTTATACGGCAATGGCATCAGCGAAATTGATTATTAGATAACTTGATCATGATCTAGTGGGCGTTTTACAATTTTCTTCTTCTCGTTTTAAAGTTTTTTAGCTATCTTTCATACATTCTTAAATTTGTAGGCAAAACAAGATGTGCAAAGATCCCTTACTTATGCCTCAAATTCAGTGAAAGAGTTGGAAAAACAGCTAGAGATAGAAACTATGGCTAAAGAGAGCATGCATGAGAAATTAGTGGCTGCAAATGATGAGATTGAACATTGGCGCACAAAATATGCTGATGACACTACCAGCAAGGAAGAAGAATTTGATGAAACAAGGTACTTCTTAATTCTTTTTCTGTTTCAACTTATTCCTTCGGCGGATTCATTGATACTTAACTCAAATTACCTAAAATGCCATGAGACAGCTGCATCAGATATGAAATGCAATATTTGTGCCGTTAACGCCATTGTGCAGAAGATAATGATTTTTACCTATAAGGCTATAGAACAAGCAGTGGTTTGTTCCTTCTTATGCAATATTTCTTGATCTTTTTTGCCTCACGACCTGAAAAGCAATATTTAATTTGTGTGTGGTCCCACTCTCAAAATTCTAGAGCTGTTTATATAGGTAACTTTGACTAGCTATTCCGACATTTATTAATGCTTAGAAATGTTATTATAATTAATGTCAAGCAAAATAGGACAAGCCTATTAATTGTCTATTGTGGAGATACCTTTTAAGAACTAGCTTAGTCAAAAATGACAGTTTTGCACTAGCATGTTATTGAGTACAGCATAAAAAACATATGAGAAATTCTGATAACTTTGCAACTTGATAAGTTGGCAATATCTTACACCAGAATACAAAGATTGAAGATGACTTAAAAAGTCATTTGGATACTGAGTCTTTCTTCAAGATAACTAATTCCTTCTGTGGTCAATCAGCATACCCCAAATCCTCTAAGTTCGATTCAAAGTGACTTTCTATCCTCATTTAGGAAGAAGCTAATGAAAAAGTTGAAAGAGGCAGAGGAAGCTGCCAAGTCCGCTGAATTGAAAGTTGCAAATCTTGAACAGATCAAAATCGAGAAGTCGTCTGAAATTGAACAGTTGCTTATCAGTGTAGAAGAGGTAAATATGATCAATTTAAGACAATAATTTTTCGATTGGGTATATTTGTGGTACTTTGTCATTGTGCAGACAGATTTATGCTGGTAACAGTCTTCTAATATCGAGACTGTTTCATATTATTTCCATCCAGTGAACTGGATTTCAATTATCACGAAGCTTTTGAAGTAGTCTTCATCAAGATTCTTAGGATATTAGCTTGCTTTCTTTGTCTTTATCGGCATGTTAAGGCGCCATTAAATTATGTTTGTCGCATTTGGGAGATAAACTTTAATTATTGTGTTGGCTACCTCGGCTTACGTTTTCAATATGGTATCTTAAAGTCATGAGAGAAACGGCAAAAGGAAGTTAAGAATAAAGTTAAGAATGAAACAAAGATAACTGCTGAATGTGTTTGAATTGCAATTTTTACAACCGACATAAAAATGCCATGTCTAATTAGAAATATCATTTTCATTGTCCTACGTTTGCGCCAAAACACAACTGGAGAACGATACATCAGATGTGTTGCAATTCTTTCTTCACTTGTTCGCGCAGACAGGTAATTCTTAATTAATGTTGATGTTGTATTTTTTATTTGGAGCATTTTGCACGGCAAGGATACATATTCAAGGAACCACTTGAAATTATGAGTAATTCATCTTGTAGGCGGAAGGCACTATTTCTACCATGAAAGGAAAAACCAAAAATTTGGAAGTACAACTTGCGGAGGCGAAAGTTATTAACGAAACTTTGAAAAAAGACATTACTTATACGAAAACTCAGCTGGACAGACTAATTGCTGAAGTAAGTAATTCAGCTTTACTTTCCTTTTTAAAAATGGCCTTAGAGGGAATTTTTGTAGCTTGGCTTACACTTCGTAAGGATCAATTTTGTCATAAGGCATATTAACTTTAACAGCCTTTTCCTCTTACATAAAGGCATTATAAGACTATCCACAGCGTTATATAACTCTGACCTTAGTCATCATCGTTGAGTTGGCATATGCTGATGCAAGTCGAAATTTTTTACTTAATGAAGAAATCTTAATATATTGGATTCATACGCTCATGAAAGTGCATTTTATATCATCGCTCGTTTCATAAAGCGCAAGTATAGAATTTTCTGAGCATTCTACATTTTTAGTCGTGTTTAGAGCAGTAAAGCGAGTTCATATGCCTGAAAGAGCCAAGAGTTTTGTTTTAAAATGCCTGACATTTGCATATCAAAAATAAAGCAACACTAAATTTGTGAACAGACATTTAAAAATGTTTCTGAATCAATGCAAGCATAACGTATTGATCTTATGCTCACATCGTCAATCTTAATAGTCCCATGTGCTTACATTCCTAGGAAATATTTCTAGCATTCTACAGGCTAATAGTTTGGCCACTAATTGGCATTTCCCTATGCCCCTTTTGTGTATATTTCCTCTTTATGACATTGAAGAAATGTAAACAAACTGAATGACTTCGTATGTATATCACAGCAAGAGTTATTTAGTACGTGGTGGCATATGAAAAAGCTACTTCAGAATGGTTATTTCAAGACTACTGAGCCATTCTATTCATTTCCGTGATAAAAGTGAAATACTCTCTTTAACAAAAGTCTACGTGTTCTATAGTACATCTACGCTTCAAATCATGAAGACGAAGGATTGGCACTCCTAGCGAAAAGTCCAAAGTAGCACTTATATCTGTTTATGTTATAGTTGCAAATGCTATATAGTTTACATTAGAAATCGTAGTGATTGAATTTAATTACAATTATTAAGTGGTACGACATACTTAATATACACAGAACCATAAAGGAACAACATGGAGACAAGTTTACGAAGGAGTTACTTAAATCTAGTTCAGGTAAATTATGTAATTCTCTCGAAGATGTAATAACAACTTTGCCTCGTTGCTAGTGGTTTTACTGATAACATATGCTTCATTTGCACCACAGAAAATTCCTGAGTTTGTTATTGTATTTTTGATTAAAATGAGTTAGACTTTTTAATTCCTGTTTTATCGTTAAATATTTCCAGCCATGGACATTACTGTCTAATGTTTTCATTTTCAGCGTCAATAATAAAGATACTTAGTCAAGTATCACCGCAGTTTTGTTGGCATAATAGATCAAGAAAAATTGCGGCAAAATATTATAAACGACATATGTAAATTAGTTTGCAGGAAAAAATGAACAAGATAAATTTATTAGTTCACGTTTACAGGAAAGGCTTAGTGTTTAATAAAGGCCGTTTAGATGATAAATCCAATAGTTGCGAGTGGTTTCTTAATTGGTGAGAATATCGTCTTGCACTGTATGGAGAGTAGCTAGACAGAAACTTGCTTTTGTTCATTTCTGCTGTAACTACACACCAAATATGGAATTATCTTTCAGTTCAGAGAGAATACCTAACATAGATACAATGAGAATCTTCAACAAACATTGCCTAATCATTCTGAAGCTGAAGTCATGATAAAGTGAGATTGCTTGTTTACATTACTTTGAGTTAACGTAATTGCAAACTAAAGGTTACCTTCGTCATCATTCAGTTCCTGGAACTAGATACCTCGAAAGGGTGGCATGTTGTCTTTTTTTCACGCAGTCTTGCAGTTTTTCGTCTATTAGCTGTATCGTATTTCTAAAACTTTCTCATTTTCAGTTTGTAATTACAAAATGCTGTAAGTAAAACGCATCCCTCTTATTAAAGGTCCCAAAGCTAGAGGAAAAAATCGTCGAAATGGAGAAAGAAACTGCAGACATGAAAACGGACAACAAGATCCTTAAAGGTAGGATATATATATATATATAGGGTTACCAGTTGGAGCCCGGTCGGCTCCCACTTAGTGCAGCTATTGAGGTAATGCTCCACTCTTGACAAATATATATATATATACATATATACCTATTTATATATATAGTCCGCGTTTGATAATTCCACAAAACCAGTGCTCAATACATAAATTTGCAGAGCGTAATACAATTCAATAGATGGAAAAACAAATCAAAACTCCGATTTTGATGCTGCAAGTTTGTCTTGTTTCGTGAATTTCTTTTCACTCATCAGGATTTGTTGTACACAATATTTCGGCCTATATATATTTACAAGGAAGGCACGTGGTATTTTATGAATTGCATAAAAGAATTTTGTTTCTATGCTGGCACGACGTTACGAGTTCGTATCTCGTTTTGAATTCGTTTTCGGTGAGTCCGATGTACGTTTCCGTAGTGCCGTTATCTCCGCGTGTGACCGTGGCTTGGTATATTATGGAAGACTGTGGGCAGTTTCCGTTTAGCGATCATGCATTTTTTTTGTCGGCAGTTGCATAGTTTCGGTGCGTTGGTGCTGGGTATGGTGTTAGAGTTGGCATAGAAACAAAATTCTTTTATGCAATTCATAAAATTCCACTTGTCTTCCTTGTAAATATACATTCGCCGAAATATTGTGAACAAAAAGTGATAGATAGATAGATAGATAGATAGATAGATAGATAGATAGATAGATAGATAGATAGATAGATAAATAGATAGATA
>JANTCA010007128.1:11603-29183 GCA_024741275.1 Chironex yamaguchii
TTCTCTGAGGCATGTATTCCTTTAACCTAATGTATTTCCGTTTTTACTCTCAACCATAATACTATAATTCCCTAGTGCTTATTGAAATGGCCCCCAAACTCGTCCTCAACTAGAATGCACTAAAACTGTAGAGTACGTAAATAATTTCCCTTATTTCTCCCTTCCCCCATCACTAATACAAAAAGTACCTGCCAAGGACGTTGGGGATGGGCGGTGTACCCTAACACTGGCAGGGATTTTCTTGCTATTAATATGCCTTTTGTTGTCAAGACGTCAACTGATCAAGCACTCTTAATATTACATATGTATTTTATATCAACATTTAGGATAACAGCTCAATGTTTACATTTGCTGTCCCTGGCAAGTTAACAAACAGAACAATAAATCAAAACAATTTTCTAGTTTTTACCCGCATTTGATTGCTTAAATTTACTACCAGTTCAACAAAATATTTTCTAGGTTCATAGGTAAATCGTGGCAAGTCAGTGCGTACGTGATACATACCATACGGGTAAAAATTACCAATCCTTTAATAATCATATACCTGGATTGTCAATTTATCACAAAATAACCTAAAATAGAGATGGTATAGAGAGTTGACATGTCACGCAGGCGAAACGAAGAACGCAGAATTAGGGCGCCACTCGTGCAAGGTCAAAATTAATTTGGGCCAAAGACACGTTTAACAGTTGACGTATATAATTTATTGGTCTTTTCTGGATGCACAATCATTTATAATTCCCTAATAGAAACAACAGGTTGATTTATGCTATTTCGGTTGTAATTTGATATATACGTTGGCAAAAAAAAACAAGAGCAATATGACCCCCCAAAAAACGAAGGACGATGAATGAACCATGAATCAACGGCCAGGTAAGTTACATTCTTCATACTTTTCATACATTTCAAGAACAAACAAATACACTTTTAGATATAACAATATTTTTGTAAATCTTACCTGCATTCTTTGCCTTAAGCTGTGTCTGAGGACTGTTATCTTGGATATTAGCTAACGGAATTCGCCTCTTGTCATTAAGTCTCTTATCTCTGGCTGCCTTCCGAAAATTACCAGCAACCGACCTACGTTTCTTCCTTCCGTCATCTATAGTTTCAGCTCGCTTATTGACTTTCGATCCCTCTAAAAACGGATTATTTTTTATAGTTTGGGTCGACATTTTGCAAGAAAAGAAAATAAACGTCAGTAAAATCGTGTGTTGATCTTCGATTGTCACAACGGACTGTTTGTGAATTCAAATTCTGCGCCAAAGCGAGGTCGCCTTGTTGATTTGACTGGAAAGGGCCAATCAAATCACAGCGAGCTTCAGAGACGTTGCTCCAGTCTCTTAATTTGTATATCGCATGCTTAATATTGGAGAGCAGGTACGGGGTCTCTTCAGAGAACCAACCCCGGTCCCTATGTGGATACGATCACGAACGTCATTAGAAGGTGACGGTCAATGTCATTTGCACCAAAACGTAATCAAAATTATCTTCGCTCACGGCCTACCTTTGCCCAGCAGTGGTGGTTTGAGGGTGTCCAAAGTCCCATGCCTCGCGCTTTTGCTGGTCATAAAGGGGCCCGTACACAAGAAAAAAAAATTAAAAATTGAAAAAATGCCATATCGGAGCGGAACAGAAGAACACAAAGGAAAAATTAAATGTATGAAAAAATAATTTTACTAACTGTTAAAAAATTGCTAACCGATGATAACACATTTTGGCTCAATTTTTATTAATGAAAAGATCAATAGTTTGCAATGGGATTAATGCTAAAGTTTGTAACTTTTGGGCTGGAAGTCGATATTTGTATAACAAAAAGATTACATTGAAAAATATGTACCATTTTATAATCTCCTAGTTCTTATTTCATATATGGATATTCTGCTCGAAAATGAATGAACAAAATTAGAAAAGAGATCCTTTTCCCTGCTGTGTGTGACAAGTGATTGAGCAAATCTATTTCCATTTTTGGACCCCTGTTGATCAAATCGTGGTCTCAAAATTTTCGTAATAGTTCCTTGATTATAGCAGTACAAACTTTGGGAAAACCAACCCTTAGACTTAACAGACAGTGGGGCAATGATGATTACGGGCAAAGCTGGAAACTACTCAGTGAAGCAATTAATGCATGTGTAAAACACAACGTATGTGAGTTTTGACTGAAAATGAATGGAACCTATGTTCTAATTCTTGATGAAAATGTTCAAAACTGAAAAGTTCTTTTAAGGGTTTTGTATTTAGTGTTATAATTTCCTTAAATTTTCCTTACATTTTCCATGTAGATTCGAACACTCGTTTTGTAGTACAAAACTTGAGAATAGTCTTGAAAATTTGTGACATTGCGCAAAAACATACTCAACAGCTTTTTTCATCTGATACTTAAGAGTATGAATCGTTAGAAAGGAAAGTATAGATATATGGCAAACTTTTCGTAACACGTAGTAAATTTTCAAGGCGATTTACGTGTAGGTTCTTTATAAAGTCCTTCCTTATAAAAAAGCATTTAACACATCTCTACACACCTTCCCTCTCTACTGTGTGGCATAAAAGCTCCACACGTTATACATGAAAGAGAAATGAAACAATTTGCTAGTAGTCAGGTTTCCAAATTGGAGCCAAATGTAGCGTTTTCTTGCTATCATTGCTGTACCATTCATTTGAACATAGTTGACATCCATTCAATGACACCAAAATTCTAAAATATCATTTGGAGTACTGTAGCTACAGGGGCGAGGGTATGCCATAATTTGTGCTTTGGGGCACTGCCTCTATACCCACCCCTGCATCTACATAGGTATATATGGCATGGGCAAGGCAATTGCGCCCTGGGAATGAAAAGCACTTTTCTTAGGAATTTTTATGACTCCTCGGGTTGAGCCTCAGATGTCCATAAAGTATATCAATCAGAGTACAAATATCACCAAAATACAAAACATTTCCAGGGCCCTTCCCTGACTGTTTGTTTCCAGGTCCAAGACATCACACAGACCCTAGCTGCTTCCTCAATGTGCTCGATTGATTTCAACTCTATGCACCAACCCTACCTCCCAATAATTTCTGGCCTATTTACGGGATGGTCTAGGCCAGATAAATGAGCCAGTTCACTCAGGTGGGATTGACTTCGCAGGCCTTTGCACGAAACACGCTCCATCCCACTCAGGTAGCATAGCCTGTTCCTTTTGAAAACAATGTTTTTCTCTCCTTTGCATTGAGATCGAATTCTCAGCTATTATCGATTTCGTGCCAAAATTGTTAGCACATGCGCGTAATGGTAATTTCTAGCCACCCAAGAGTGGCAGCCCATCCGATAGCATTTATATCAACGATTCTTATCCCACCTGATGCTGATACCACCAATGTCTCTTTTAGATTGCACTCATGTAGGCTGGACCACTGTATAAATTTATTTTTAATTCATTAAGAACTATCTTCTATTTTTTTATTCTTTTTAATTTTGTAAATAGCTCTCTTCAGTAAAGAACATTTATGTAAAATTAATTGTCTTTACTGGATAATCTACAAACTGATAGTAACCAACATGGTTTAAATAAAAAGATCTTATGCCAATATATTTTAGATTTAAATTTTGCTCCCAGGATACCCCTTTTTATCAGAATCCAAGATGCCGAGTATAAATGTTGATAAAGTGGCCTCATTCTTCAAAATATTGTTTCTATTCCAAATAAAGTAACCAGAATGAGAATCTCAGTGGTACTATCTAAAATCCTTCTTCTCCATATCATCCCAGTACATAATCTTTCTACAAGCCTTTCTCTCAAGCTAGGTCAAAAATTCCATAATCAACTTAGAATAACACTTCAAAGACTTAGTGCTGTTGGGTTGTATACAAGTAATGAAATAAAAACTTGGAACTTTACTGTCCTATTGAAGATGACAACAATTTAGTAGCAAGGACTTAGTTTTCAATTGGAATGGATAAGGCTGATAGTAATTGAGCAGAACTTGCACTACTGGTATACTCATTCAACTGAAATAAATTTTACTACTGCATAGTAAACATGTAGAAAATATATGGTAAAAATGTCACTTCATTGCATCTTGAAAGAGAAAAAGTGATACACACATGAAATATACCCCAGGAAACAAGATTTATTGTTATTTATGAAAGGTAAATATTATAATTAAGTCTTCTTAACATCCCTTGTATTACATTTTACATGACTACAGCTTGCAATAAGGTTACACAAATATGGAGGATTGCACGTGATGTATATAGAAAAGTGATATAGAGACATAGCAGCTGGCACTAGCAATCGTGTGTAATAGTGTTCCCTTTGGAAAAGCCAAAGTTACGATGGAGCGATCATTGGTAAAAAATATTATAGTTAACCACAAGGCCCAGAATAAGCAATTCATAAAAGTGACGTGTTCAATCTAGCAGAAAACATTACAAAAAAATTAATGTTAGAATTTTCAAAAAATATTGAAGTAAATTACTGCAGATTCTGACAGTGTTGCTACAAAATTTGCGAAAGAAATCAGCAGTTGCCTTGATGGTAGAATTTCTCATTCTGGTAAGTACGCTGTAACAACTAAAATGTTTTATGCTGCACAAATCTAAAAATGTTTTCAGTAGAATAAATTTCTACCAACTACTTCATCAGGATAAAGAAGAGTAGAATAAAATAGTGAAATGTTATCAAACACTTTTCACACATACTTATTCCCTTAAGATTTTAAGTGTATTTTAAAATATTTACACAATCTGTAATGGATCCTTATCTGTATCTGACACTATAACATCAATTTGATGCTCACAGAGTTCTTTAACTTTTAATGCATATGTCTGTAGATATCCACGTTCAGTATTTGAATGTTCACATAAAATCACAGTGACCCCATTAGCAACAGCATCTAGTATATCATGGTGAGACATCTCGCCTGTTAGATATATGTCTGCCTTTGTCCCTTTCAGGACACTTCCACCTGAACCAGCACATGCCGCAATTGTGGAGATCTAAATGTTCAAAACAAAAACAGAACAAATAAAATTAAACAAATAAAAATGAAATAACAAGGAAAGTTATATCCTATGAAAACTCTAATTAATCCAATGGGGGCTTAACAAATTTCTGAACAGATAGAAAAGGGCTAAAAGGAGTAATGGCTTACTACAGAATGGGCTAGTTTAGAAAAGCAATATGAATAAACTTGTTATATAAATCCACCCTCATGAATAACCTGACCTCAACAGGTTATGGGCCCAGAATGCAGCTGATGTTCGATGGCGATGACAACTGTTACGAGTTATGGGAGGTAAAATTCCTGGGATATCTCGGGCTTCAAAACCTTCACAATGTTATAACAGCTACAATGGAGACACAAGCTGACACTGAAGACTTTGTAGGAAAAAAACGCCGATGCATTTGCAGAATTAGTGCAATGATTGGATGACAGAAGCCTGACATTAGTATTGCATGAAGCTAGAGATGATGGAAGGAAAGCACTTCAGATTCTACATGAACACGTAAGAGTAAACCCAGAATTATCACGTTGTATAATGAACTTACTTTGCTAAAAATGCATGATGGTGAGTCAACAACAGACTATGTTACCCGTGCTGAGACTGCTTCAACCCTACTAAAGAATGCAGATGAAATCGAAGTGACAGTTTACTTATGGCCATGGCGATGAAGAGATTGCCACCAGCTAATAAAACGTTTTGCACTGTCATAACTCAGAAGGATGAACAAATATCGTTTGCTGACTTCAAAGTGGTGCTAAGAAATTTTGAAGAAAATGAAACATGTGCTATGCAGCAACCTTCAGGCGAAAACATCATGAAGATGAAGATTTGCTGTTTTACATATAATCAATCAGGACACAAGTCCACTGAATGCAGAAGCAAAGACAAGGCAAAGTAATGGCAGATTTCAAGAAAGGAAATCGAGATGGCATGAACATTGTAAAAGCCATACTCATAATACAAGTGTGCTGCAAACAAAAAAATTCTGCTACGCTTACTAAAGAAGACAACAACAATGGAGATAGTGATCATCCTCACTCATTTGTGTGCAGTGTAAATGAAGACATTGATGCTTGTAAAGGGGTAAAAGCTTTGCTAGTTGATTGTGGTGCTACAATGCATATCATAAGCGACAAGTCAATGTTCAGCAATTTTGAGAAAAGCTTTGATGCACAAAATCATTTCATTGAGCTAGTCGACGGCAGTAGATCAAATGGAATTGTACAGGATAGAGGTACTGCATGTGTTCTTTTGTACATTGTAAATGGTATTAAGAAAGATGTACAGCTTGAGCAGGCATTATATATCCTCTCATACAAACAGAATATATTCTCTGTTAGAGCTGCAACTGAGAAAGGGGCTTTTGTAAAGTTCACACCTTGTAACACAGAGTTAACTGCACCTGATAGCACTGTGTTTGACATAAGAAAGTAAGGGAAACTTTACTACTCAACAATGTAAATTCAAATGAAGGTTACACTGTACAAGAATGGCACAAGATCCTAGGACATTGTAACATTAAAGATGTATTAAGTCTCAAAGTTGCAGTGGAAGGTATGAAGATTATTACACAAGATGAATTTCAATGTACAACTTGTATTCAAGGGAAGGGTTCACAAAGCAGAAATAGGGAACCAGATAAGAGAGCTACCTATCCTCTTGAACTAGTACATTGTGATTTAGCAGGGCCAATGGATCCGGTAGCAAGGGAAGGTTTCAAGTATGCAATAACCTTTCTTAATGACTACTCTGGAGCAATAACAGTATACTTCTTAAAACACAAGAGTGATGCTACAAAAGCCACAGAGCAATACCTTGCTGACACCGCACTTTATGGCAATATAAGATGGCTGAGATGTGACAACAGCACAGAGTTTACTTGTAAAAACGTCACATCCCTGGTAAGGAAGAATCAAATCAAATATGAGCTGTCAACACCATATTCTCCACACCAGAATGGCTTTGCTGAGAGCTCATGGAGATCGCTTTTTTGAGATGGGACAATGTCTTCTTATTGAATGCAAGCTACCAAAATATTAATGGACCTATGCCGAGATGGCCTCAGCATACATTAGGAACAGATGTTTCAATACAAGGTTGCAGAAAACTCCCTATAAGGCAATAACAGGCAACAAACCCAATCTGAAGAACATACATGTTTTTGGAAGTACATGTTTTGCTCTGGTACAGAACCCAAAGAAGTTGGATGTACCGAAGGAGTCTTTGTGGGCTATGATAGAAACAGCGCAGCCTACTTCATGTGTTTTCCTGGCAAGAATGACATAAAGAAAGTCAGATGTGTGAGGTTCATTAAACCAAGTGACAATAATGAACCCATGTACAGCTATGTAGAAGACACCACTCCTCCAGAATCAGTGAGCAAAAGTCAATTGGAGCAGGAGGTAGCTGAGACTGAGCAGAAATCACAATATCCAAGGTGAAGAAAGCTTGAGAGGTCACAGTGTGATGTATAACATTGGCAGATATACCAATCATCTACCAGGATGGAATCTTATCACCAGAAGCAACTGAGTGATGTAAGGCAATGGATTATGAATTTAGTGCTCTCAGGGAGAATGAAACTTTTGAGCTTACATTGTTACCCATGTGTTTACACCTGTGTTACAAAAAGTGCCAAAGTAATTGTAATTATCTGGGTTGATGATATTGTCATTGCTGCAAGTAATGTTGAAGAGTTGAGCAAAGTTAAAAGTGCTTTGTGTGCCAAGTGTGAGTCAGACACAGTACATTGAGAGAAATGTTACACAAGTTCAAACCTGCAGATTGTAAACCAAAATGAGTTCCATGTGAACTTCGTGCAAACAAAATCAGGGAACAAGATTGTACTGAACTGGCTCAGGCCAAACTGTACAGAACCATAGTTGGTAGTTTAATATATGTGATAACATGTACTAGGCAAGATCTGTCCTTCGTAATATCACTGTTGTCACAACATATGAGCAAGCCAACAAAAGCGCACTTAAATGCTAAACAGGTGCTGAAGTATTTGAAGAGCACTTCATGTTATAAGTTAAGCTTTCCAAAATGTGATGTTGATGTACAAACACCTTTGAGCTTGGAAAGCTATTGTGATTCTGACTGGGTGGTTCTGAGGATAGATGCAGTATGAGTGGTTATGCTTTTCAACTGTACAAGCACGGTACTTTAATCTCCTGGAAAAGTAGGAAACAACCATGTGTAGCTTTGTCTTCATGTGAAGCTGAATATGTTGCATTAATCACTGTTGTACAAGAAGCGAAATTTCTCATGCAGTTGTATGTTGACATGTCAGGATCTAGTGAAGATGTCAGTGTTGTGATGCATGTAGACAACCAAGGAGCTATAGCCTTAGCTAAAAACCCAGTTCACCACCAGAGGTCTAAACCAATAGACATTAACTATCACTATATTAGGTCAGAAGTTGCCAAGGGTTTAGTTGAGTTAGAGTACACTGAGTCTCAAAATAAGGCAGGCAGAAAACGTGGACATTTTGAAGAATGCTATAAACATGTCAGATTAAGTAATTATTAGCTTAGTTAATATAACTTTAAGTGGGGGTGTAAAATATAACGTACCCAAAGAATTGTTACTATACACTAAAAGTTGTAAAGTTGTATTGTTACAGTAGTTCATTCTACATCATCATGTTTGATCGTGTTATGTTAATTATTTATATTTGTTTTACAAAAAATGACAAAGTTAGTTTTTACATGTATTGTCATCTTGATCTGAGTCAATCCACAAATCACTTTGTTGAAAATATGTCATATTGCTGTGTCATGATCAAAGTAAAGAGTGACTAAAGTAGTGTAGCATAGTCTAGTTTATATAGGCAATAAGGTCCCAACAGAATGTTTCAGAAAACTAGCAACGTGTAAAGGACACACAACTAACTAACCAAAGTGACATCACAATGACTGATAAACAGCCCAAAGTCATTGCCCAATTAACCACACATCTGTGCAATGATGCATGCTTGTGATGTCAATCAATATTGGCTTCTGCAGCAGCCATCCATAACACACATACAACTTAATTGTAGTCCATTCAAATTTTCACACCAAGAGTACTAGAGAGGATTGGTTGTACAAGGTGCACACTCGACATCAAGACAACAATTGGAAGGACTGTCAGAGCTAGACAAGAGCAGTGCAAGCATATAGAATTAGAAATCAAAGATCTTGCAAATATAATTGTGATTTCTCACGGCTAAATATTTGTATTTCATATTGCTAAAAAGAGGACTTTTTCAAACAATTTGAGAGGTGGATATTAAAGATCAGGGCTTCAAAAAGAGGCTACCTTTGAAGATTTTAACCAGGGTACATCAATAGAGCAAGATGGAGTAAGCAAATTTGTTAAACAGTAAAATACACACATTTCAGAACATTGACAAAACTCTTTATTATTTCAAATACTTATTCACCTCTATTACATATGATTAACTGAATAGGGAAAACTATGATAAACATTGTTTGTTTTAAGCTCCTACAAGAACAGCCTACTTATGATCTGTTCAGGTACGGCAATAACATGACCGACAAAGTTTGGCTTTCTCATAAAAAGTCTCTAAGGCCTTAAGGATCTATTGTAACTATGTATCTTGTCATTGGATTTTGTGTTTTTACATGCTTAGGTTATGACTTTCATTAGGAGTCCTATTCATGCACCAACAAACTATTTTGTTCATTGATAATTTATAATCGACTTGTTGATTCAGGATGGGGCAATGGTTGTAATAAACAAGTTTAAATCTGAGCATTACCACTAATAATTATAAACTATATTACATCTGACAAAAATAAAACAAAAAATTTCTCCCAGACTTGTTTCTGATGCATGTCACATACCTCATGGTCAAGAGAAAGCTTCATTGGTAGGGCAACACGAACATGCTGAAGCTGCAAGTGCTTCTTAATCTTACCAATAACGTCAGAAATTTTCAGAGTGTTCTCTAGACGCAAGAGTCTTCCTTCTCCAAATCCTATAAGTGGGAGCTTGATGTCACATAAAAGATTCAAGAATGAGATTGAGAATATAAAATCATAGTTAACTAACAGTGACAAGTAAATACAAAAACATGTAAGTTTGAAATGTATACAAAAACAAATGGTTGATGACAGAAACAAAGATAATCTATGTCCAACACTATTCATGCAGACTGAAATTCATAATTATATGCACACATTTACTAACATTGATTGCTATTCCCTACCACCTTTAAATAAACATGTATATCAGAAAAATACTCAAGTTGTCATGTTGCAATTTACAAGGTTACAAAAATCTTCAGCATTGAATGCAAGATATTCTTGCATACCTTTATGACATAACCAAACAGTAATTTGGAATCTTAATTATAGCAAAAGGGTACCTTTTCTTCTTTGTATGCTTCAAATTTTACCAGCTGCCTCTGTTTCTCACTGAAAATATTAAGGAATTCTGCCAAGGCACCCTGAGCTGAACTAAGTTCTACTTTGTAGCAAATCCTATAAAAAAGTATACATAAAAGAAATACAAAAGTTTTAAAGTATAAAAAATCAAAACACGTGGTAAAAATCTATAAATAAAATTGTTTACATTGTTCGTTTAATGTCACTAACATGTTCTTACTCCATCTTGCTCTTTTGAAGTAACATACCACAATTCATAAATGTCTGCCATATTTTTTTCGCTAGAAGCACCAATCTACATCATAATATCATAAAGTGCAAGTGACATGATTTTACATTGTACGTTTCTTATTATATTCTGACATGCAATTTTGCTACTTGTTACAATCAAATTTTTTTTTGATTTTTCCAATTGTTTTATATCCTTGACTACTCTATCACAAGAGGTAAAGGATGTTTTCACAGTAGTCCTCTGCCATAACTGTTAAATAGAGGAGACATCCACAAGTTTCTTTACTTTAACATCTTAATGTACTTGTCACCTATATAGTTAGGATTGAGCATTCAGTTCTAAGGATGCACCAGGCACTCTTTGCTAAATTATGGTAACATAGTGAGGCATGATTTAGATTTATTACCATACAACAGTCTAATTGATACAAACAGTGTAGGAGGTTAGGTTAATAGCAAATAGTAAATTTGTGGTCAAGTACGGAAGTATTAGAGCCTATTTGCAATTAAATTAACACGTTCAGCTCAGATTGAAAACTGTGACAACACAAGTAAACCAAGAATTATGGTACACCATTACAAGTGATATCAAATGCCTCTACTACATCAAGTTATAAAAACGTGTCTCAATAAACTCAGAGTTGACTGCTGAGTATGACCAGTGTACACCTGAGAAATATTTCCAGAAATGGTCCTGCACACCTAGTAAGGTGCATAGCAGGGGGTGTACCCTATTGTAAATAAGCAAATGAACAGTTTTGAAGTGCAGTCATATCAACATGTACACACACACTCTTGATATTTTGCTCTTTCACACCTGAGGATTGGTTGGAAACTGTCATACTCTGCTGTCAGGAACCAGATGCGTACTCATATAAACAATTCACATCCACGAACATCCTTATACAGCATGTCATACTTTCCTTGCTCTTGCCAAAAAGTGCACTGTAGACTGCATTTATACCATCAGCCATTCCTGACCAATGTGTCAGCAAGGTCTTAAGAAAGGTCAGGTTATTTAAATCTTCCTTGCTTTCAGATCTTGTTTTTTTTCTGTATTCCCTGTGCTCTTAGCATTTGTTCAGGTGAGATTTGCTTGGGATTTTGAACTGCAGGTAGCATGGGCAATATCTTTGTTGATTGCTTTGGCTTAGAAAAATCAGTCAGTAAAAGTCCATTATTATCCATATCAACACTGCCATCAGTGCCTGATGGGGTTCTCTGGCTCATCACATTCCAATTCATAGAAGAAATACTAACAAGACAATGAAACAGTATGATTCAAAGTAGCAAACTCTCTGTGTGACGTCACTCAGGAGGGTAAAGGAAGAGAGAATTGCTTTCAATGACTTTTTCCCAAGGACTCTTAAACTGTCTGTTTTCTTGATCTGAAGTTTTTGAAGCGATAGTACAAGCCAAACTGGTTCAATATGTTATTTTGATGGATTGTACATTACTGAAACTGATGATACATAAAGGTCGCAAAAGTTTAGCAAATATCAGGTTTTCAGTTTCAGTGTAAGTAACTTTACTTTAGTTTAATTTTTTAGGCCAACGAAGCTATCAGCTACCATACCTGTCTGGTCTATCTTCAGCTTCAAAAGAAATTAGTCCATGAAAATTGGCTATGGCCTTTTCCACACCAGAGGCGATGGTAGATTTGTCTTGATCAATGGTAACAATTACCTTCAAAAGGCCACTCCCTTCAGTTGGTTTCACTGCAGATGCAGGGACTATTGGTTTGCATTTTTCATCACCAAAGCATGCAAGTAACCAATCATTTACTCCACCTTTCACTACATCTAGACAAGTATGAGGAGAATATATTGCAATTCGATTTTCAAGCGCCTTCGTAACAATCTTTTGTTTCCAGTGAGATTGGGTAATAGATTTAAATGATGTAAATATGGGTGGATGGTAGGAAATGATGAGATCGGCTCTTTTGCCAATGGCTTCTCTCATAACATCCGGCGTTAAATCAATTGTGCAGATTGCAAGACGAACACGGTGTGGTTGTGATGGTTCTACTAATAAACCAACATTATCCCATCCACAAGCAAGTTTCAGGTTTGCAAAACCTTCCAATCTCTCTACCACGGTGTTCAGCAACATAGCTCCTTTCTTCGCAAAATCACTGAGAAATAGAGCGCGAACATGCACACTATAGAAAAGTCCTTTAGTTTGATTGAAAATTAACATAAATCTTTACTAAGATGAACCCTTTTTTGAGGAAACAATGTTGTTCGATCCTTTTAATTCTTCACTTTTAATAATGCAATGATATAAGCAAAGAAACACACCAACCTCCACAGACCAAAGTTCTTTGACGTCCGCAAGTCATACTCGTAACGGTCTCAAACTGAGGCTACTTGATTATGGTCAAGACTTCAAGGATTGCAGATCAATCTTTTATATTTTGCACAATAAGTTAGACTACCTCATATTATTACCAGTTACCCAGACAATTTATTTCTGAGTCACTTACACATAAATTGAAAACTGCTCTATCTTTCAATGATAAAGAAGCATTTAAAATATTGTGGCTAAGCGCGTTGATACAGATCACTCCTAAAATCTGAACACTTTTTCAAGTTTTCAATTTCTCGGCCAACTTTCGAATCGTCTTCTTTTTGAAGGTCACTGCACTTTTGATAAAATAAACTACTTTACCAAGAAAGCTCAATTAAGGTGCTTTAGATAAGGCTCCCTGTTGCCCTGTTGCTTCCCACCTTCCAAGGTCATGTTATATAAGATAAAATGTTCCCCGACATTGAGTACAGACCACTTCTAGATATTTTTTAGCAGCGTAAAAGTTTCCTTACTAGTTTCTTTAAAAAAGTTTAAAAGAACTAGTTCTTAAACTTAAACACCAACAAGTGATTCCTTGCATCTGTTCGTTGAAAGGTCGAAAGGCAACTACAACGTCAGAAAAACAACAGTTTTTACACTAAAGACAGATAAAAATATTCAACTCAAAGGATAAGTGATGCAGTCATAATATGTTGTATACATTTCACCACGATTGCTTCAAATCTAAAGCAAAAAATATAAAGAACACATTTTTAATAGCATTAGGCTGCCTCACTTTGTTTTAAAGGAGGCTTTCACATTACAAGAAAGTGATCGTTTTTAATAACAACGTTATTTAAAATTTCTTCAGTTAATATTGTTTCTCTATTACAGGAAAGTTATTTGCTAAGAGTAGTGGATGGTGTCTATTTTAATATTCGTTTGATATTTCCCGCTTTGCGTTTTATAATTATTTGTAGTGATAACTTTGTTTTACAAGAATTGCGGCTAAAACAACTGTTAGCATTTACGACAAAGTTCAGTACAGCATACTCTAGCTGCTCCCATACAACATAGCATTAAATGCATCCAGTTTCTACTCTTGTCATTCTGTCCAACCAAACTGTATGCAGCATTAACTAAACTGCAAAACATTAATTTTCTTGAGACATCAATTTCTTTTAATCGCGTAGTACATTGAAGCCTAGGTTTTCTTCCAAAATTGACCTTTCGTCTTTTAGAAACAACAGATATTAAGATCATCCTCATCAGGAGGAGGCTACGTTGGATAGGACAAGCTATCAGAATGCCAAAAAAATCCGGCTAAAAGCACTGTTGCCAGTTGTGTGGTAAACTGCTCACAAGTTCGGAACCCGTTCTTCGTGATGAAGAGGAGGAAGGTTATGGTCTCACGATCCACGTTAGGCCAGCGAGTAACTTCTATTGACTATGAAAACGGGGAATAGACGACAGCGCCTTACGTCCCCATAAGTAAACAAGCATACTGGACTGGCATTCTTTAAGGGTAATCCCTTATGGAGAACTAGCGGAGGACTCAAGGAAAGTTGATCACTCCTTCCTGTGATTTACAGGACACATTTAAGGACGGAAGAGTAAAAAACACGTAGAGAGATACCACCGTCAACCGCTTCATGTACTGAAAGTGTACTGCGTTTAAAAACAGCAGGTTAACTAAAAGGAATAAACGAGACACGAAGTTTGACAAAAGACTAAGCAGAAGAGACAAGTTTGAAAATTATTTTTCCAGAACAATTAATTTATACCGTCATCTGATTTTTTTAACTGTCAGCAGCATGGCTTATATATAGCTTCTCATATCATGGTCCTGGATTTAGGGCATGTCAGGTCATACAGCATCACAGTAATTTCTTCTCACTTTAACGTATTATTCCTTTTTCTATTTAACTCTATAAAGTCTATAAAGGGATCTTTCTTATGCTGTAACATCTTATAATCCTCCTGCTTCACTCATTGCTTCCTTTTTGGAATTTTCCGTCGATCAGTTGGAGCTTACCCCTTTTTGTATCATTACTTCCATATAGGAGTTGTTAAACCAGGATCTGTCTGTCTGACTTCTTATTTTTCTGTCTGTTGGCAAAATAACTAAATACGTTATGAAAAATTTCCCGTGGGAAAACCCAGTTACCATGGTGCCTATTAGTACAGCTCACTTGAATATCTTAAAAGCCATTCGCTTGGCAGAGGTTTTCACTCGGAATGCTTTTAGTCGTCATTGTTAAGATCACGGGTCTGGTTGCCATCGTTTTGTATTTAAAAAGGACTGAAGCAATGTCCAAAAAGTCTCACATTGTAGTAGCTGTATTTCTACTTTTTTCGGAGACTAATTAGGTGGACATGTTCCTAGTTTGTATCACAAAATTCTGCCCTTAGCTTTGTTGGTGAAAAATATCTTAGAAATACCACAAGGAAACAAGATTATTCAACTTACACACAATTGTCAGCTACCGTCTTGAGATAATCATTGCTGCAAGCAGAGGTATTCTATAAAAGTGGAAACATGGTCAAAAAGACCACGAAGGAGGAAACGAGGAAGCCTTTTTCGCTAATTGTTTACAAGAAACATTTTATGCTCCAACGACATTAAAAATTTTTCGAAGGAAAGTTTGCGCACATCATATTCGAAAGCCGCGGAGAATGCTGGGAATAGCCGCTGTTGGAAGTTACATTTGTCTGGTGCATATGGAAAGGACGTAGCAATACGCAAGATGGAGTATCTCATTTAAAGTGTAATATAATTTTGCATAGCAGTTCGTGGAAAGTAAAGTGACTTCTTCTACTTTGATGGTTAAGTGATTAGGCATTTCTGTCATACACTTGTCTGTCTGAAGTAATGACTGTCTTGATTGTATTGTTGACAAAATTTCGATCATTTTCGTTCGATAGAAGAGGATGTTTTAAGGTGTTGATAACATGCATGCTTCTCATTCGTAGGGTGCTACCATATTCATGATAGGGGTAGGCGTCACTCGTATACCTTAGTCAGACTTTTCCCTCCAAAAGCAATGATACTCTTAAACATAAAACATAAAGATGAGGAAGTCAAGAGAGCTCAGCACAAAGACTAAAGTTAGTAAATTCCCTTGGTTGGAGTGTTGCCTTGTATCGATGGGAGGCTTGGAAGAAAGACGAGGACATGATCGATGCATTTGAGATGTGGGTGTGGAAGCAAATGATAACAATTAGCTATAGAATGAAAATGACTACTGACTAAGTAAGGGAAAAACTTGGCCTGGAGAAAGGAGGCCAATTAAAAGAGATTAAGATCTTAAAAACGTAGATAAGAAAAATGCGCTTATGAATTTGATACGAGTTACGAGACCATGAAAGTAGGCGCTGAGGCAGAGCAATAATTACAATTGTAAGTTAACAAAAATGCGAGCAGAAAAACACCATGAACAAAGTCGTATTTATTTGAAGACAGTAGTTTTGTAAAGAAAAATGACTTTTCCTATAATCAAATCTATTTACATTTTCATGAAATCAAGTGGGAAAGACCACTAGTTATGAAACGGATACTCTGTAATACAGTGAAAAATTACTCCAAACCTGGATCAAACATAAAAGATAATCACTTTTAATACTTTTAAAACGGGGACACTAACAACAGACGTCCATCAATGTTCACCTTATTATGGATTATGTCTAAGGACACCTGGCAGAGTGAACCTAGTAGGGATACCCATGAACAGTGTCTTCTATTCTGCCATTCTATGAAAGAAGAAACGCGAGCAATGGAAGATACCAGTTTAGTTCGAATTGCAAAGACGTACATAGTGCAAGGAAACACATCTTATTTATTTCTTGATCGAAGCTGTCGCTGTATAAGAGAGGCTGTTTGCTGATGTCCAGGTGGATGTGAACAGGACTCGATCTAAAAAGAAAAAGATTGAAAATGTCAAAGTAGTCAATAGCAGTGAACGTGGAGTCTATTTAATCGACATTACTTACCATCAGATTTAAGGAATCCAAGTCAAAGACTGTCATAAAGTGATTTTGTATACATTACTTACCATCAAATTTTGTCAAGGCGTGTTGACAAGGAAGAGCTTTAGCCTGCCAATGTTCATTAACATACTCACATTACTACTGGCTCTGTCTCAATAAAACCTGTCCCAATTCTCTCTCATCGTAGACCAGTCAGTGATACGCAGTAGTACAATCCAACACTGATGTTTGGAGACTAATTTTGTACCGTGCCAAGTCATAACAAGCAATTGTAAACATGTCACATTGTTTCGGGTTTTAGGAAGAAGAATAGTAAAGATGCCTCGTTGCGTAAAGGAACCATAAAAACTGTCTCTTAACCTCAATTTCAAGTGTGTTACTTACTCACACCCCTAATGATCAGACAATGCATTGCTTGTACTGATTTACTAGATTCATTAACAGCTGATTTACTAGATTCATTATCAGCTGATTTACTAGATTCATTATCAGCTGGTTTACTAGATTCATTATCAGCTGGTTTACTAGATTCATTAACAGCTGATTTACTAGATTCATTATCAGTTGATTTACTAGATTCATTATCAGCTGATTTACTAGATTCATTATCAGCTGGTTTACTAGATTCATTATCAGCTGATTTACTAGATTCATTATCAGCTGATTTACTAGATTCATTATCAGCTGATTTAC
>JANTCA010007139.1:0-29173 GCA_024741275.1 Chironex yamaguchii
AGTCGTCATTTCATATTTTATCTATTCCGTCGACTATTTTTCGTCTACCTTGGTGAGTCTGTACGATGTTATTTCTCGCATAAATATAGTTTTATTTTGAACGTCAAGTAATCCTATATGCTCTCCAGCCGATTCAGAGTTGGGCTCCCCCACCATACCATCAACTGGGGTCCAAAAACCCTCCTGGACAACATCCCCCAGACATCCACCCATCAGAGAAACAGCTCACAAGGAAAGCCAGGAATATCCTGGTTCAACTCTGCTCTAGCTTCAGCTCCTTCACTGCCTGGATAAAAGAGTGGACAACCTCATCTCTTCAACTGCCCTCAAGACCTCACCAACCTCACCATACAGGACCTCTGGGAGAAAACCGTGGTCGTCGCTGGCTTCCTGGGCATCAACTGGCAACAAAAACAACAACTGAGGTCCAGAAGAACTTTGCAATAACAACAACAGCAACAGGTAAACTGATCATCATTGTTATGCTATGTAAACAATAATCAATGGGTGAATATTAAAATTTTATAAAATAAACACAATTACATTTTGCAAACACATACCTCTCAAGAATACATTTGACATAGTTATTGTAGTTTTATCAGAAGTTCCAGTGATGAAAATCTTTCCTACTGATTTTGGATCACTGTGCATGTCAACAATAATCATACCATTAACTGAATCTTCAATCTGAACTATCTCTGCATCATGAAGACTTCCATTGTGAGTTATACTCACATTTGTGTATACAAGCTGAGCGACACCTTTCTGAGAAATGACCTATGAGCAGCAAGAGAAATAGTTACAATAAGTCAAAACCTTGAATGCTGCAAGACTGGAGTACTAGGTTATTGTTACAAGCACCTCTGGTGAAAATGAAGCAGTACGTTGACTCAAAAGCTAACCAGTCTTTTTCGTGAATAAAACAACACATGTGCAGCAAAATGCACAAGCCTATTTATTTGCACATGTGATTCGCATGCATAGTTATTCAAAACAGTAATAAGATGATAGCTAAGAAGAGGCACAAGGAATAAGTATTTAAGTCTCCCTTTATTGACAAAGATAATCGTGCTACTGATATAGTAAATATCATTGTTAATCTGTTTATGCATCAGTAAAGTTCCTGTTTGTAAGTGACTAGTTAGCAGTTTCTTTGTCCCTTAACTCCAACTTGCCAGTGTCTGATTCATCTGAACTGTGATGTCAACAGGATAAATCTCTTGTATTCTTTCTCCATTTTCCTAATGAACATTAGTATCTATAATAACAACCTTTATCAATGGGAAGCTATTGTTGTCTTAGGGTACTTTCCAAGATACATTTCTCCTGCCCTTAAAGCATGCAATGAAAAGCACTCGTGACTCAATTTGTGCCTATGAGTGTATGAGCACTCCCACGTGTCAAATGAAAGGGTTGGCTAACACTACTGAAGTTGAAGTTAATCAGTGTAAACTTAATTCACAATAACAAGTCAATACTCTGGGTTAGTATGATTTACATAATTCCACTAAACAGCTCTATAGTCTAACTTTGCCATTTAAAACAGTAGCCTACAATATCTCATGTCACCATTATATCATTGATTAAAGTCCAGAAGTATCCCTTTGCCTGTTGGTCTTCCATCAATCACCAACAACTATTCATAGCTCTTTGTGGTCTATGTTGAAGGAATTCAAATCTTTTTTTTACTTGTTATTTGCCAAAGGTAAATTATTGTAATCATACCATCAGCAATGACTTATATGATGAATGTCATCAACATAATCATGTGATCAACTCTGTGAATCACTAATTTCTTAATAAAAAGTTTCCACAGAGTTTAAAATCAATTCATTGAATGCCAAATGGATTCACTTACTGCTATCTTATATGACTTATTGATCAATTAAATGATTTAATAACTGATGAGCCCACTATCTGTACAAGACCAACATGTATATGACTATAAATTAAACATAACGAAACTGATGTCTTGAATAGTAAAATGTGTTGGAAGATGGTGGGTGTTAGGGGAATACCCTAACAATTACCACTTTGGGACTGGATACCCTTTCTAACAGATGGCTATAGATTTCTAATGCATTTGTCTGTTAGGACTGCCTTGGCAAATAAGTATGAACAGGTTCTGGTAACAGTCTAGCAGATCAATGGTGCTGTTTTAAAACATCTATATTTCTAACTGGAGGGTTCCAGTTCCTATGCAAATGAGAGGTTTCAGGGACAACTATAAACCAATTAAAACTGAAATCAGAATCTTTCACTGAGTCTTTTACAGCTTGTTGTTTGATTTTCCTGTAACTGATCAAGTATTCCGGATGTCACAACTTAGTAGGATATTGGATTTTCATTAGCCTTTGTCAAAATGTCTCTTAAATGACATCAACATTATCATATCTGTTATAAAAATGTCAATTTCCATTTTTGTTCTTGACAAGAGGCAATTTCTAGTTTCAACAAAGTGGTTTTATACTGTCAACAACGAGAATGTGAGTACAGGAGAAGACTGGAAATAAATGGCATGCCTCCACAAACAAATGAAAATTGCCTTTATACATACATCATTCTCTGTTTCAAATGGCAGTAAATTTACAAGTTTTACAATTAACTGCTTACAAACTAGCTCCTCGACGACAAATTTTTGCTGAAAACCTTTGTACCATTGTACAATTTCATGACTCCTTGTAAAATTTCCCAGCAATTTCAGGTGCTTTACAAGTGACTAATGTCAAGGAATAAGTAACAATGGTTATGTAATGCTTCCCTTTACATGCCAACACTTGTTTCAGCAATAATTGAGGAAATAAAAAATTATTTTAATACTAAAAATGGGTTTGAAAGAAATATTTGGCCTTTTAACGTACATGCTAAAAATTTGGAAATTATAAAACAGCACCCCATCCCACACTAATAGGCATGCTCACGTGAGAAAACAGCAGTCATTCAAATCATCAAACAACAATACACCATTTATCATATCCCCACAAATTATACTAAACTTACCATAGCATTTTTTAAGATGATAAGAGAAGGAAATACAAGTGGTCCAACAACATGGAAGAGAATAGTATGCGTTTGGCCTGTGCTTGTCACAACTTCCATTCTAACAGATTTTCCAGACAGCAAAACAGGATCAGCATTCAGCTTAACTCCAAATAAAACTTTAATGAAGGAAAGTGATCCATTACTCAATTTATTCTTGTCATTTTTAACAATCCCAATGAAAAGGGTTGCTGTAGAATTGTCAACATTAGCAACTTTTGTTGATCGATTAAATTTTAAAGCATTAGAGCCTGTTAGTTGGAAACTCTCAAACATGAAGTAAGCCAATTGAGAATTGCTCCTAAAACAAATTAAAAAACAGTTTTTAATCAGTAATAATTGCTGATTTTATTTTTACCAACAAATGATGTTATGTAATAACATTGCAAAGGCTAATACAAGTAATGCAAGAAGGAAAGTAAGGCTAATATGACTTGAATAAGCCATAAGATGCCGATAACCTTTCTTCCCATGAAATAACATACACCGTTTGGTCGTATGTTAATAGTGGTGTGGATCAATTGTGCTAGTTTGGATTCAAAGATTTTAAACCAGGGCAAGTTTATTTCAGTTTCTGGTTATGCTATGCAGACAAACTAGTATTTTGTAGGAATTTTTTGGCTTCTTATAACTTGTCTCTATCCATCTTCAACATTTCAACCTTATGCTTCCTGATTGTTCCTATGATTTATGGAATATCTCTGACCTGGAGGAAATTTAGATTGATTTCTAACAATTTAACTGTATAACTAGGAGCACCCCAGAGTGCAAACCTCGACCAAGTCAGTATTATTATTCCATTAACAAGGGTTTTCCCCAAGCTGATTTCCTAGTCTGTTGTTCACAGGGCCCTTGAGTTTGCTTGTTTAAAAAATTGATGTAATGTCACAACTTCTCACCTTCAAAGGTGCAAAATATTATAAGTATGAGAGAATTTATTTGTCTTCTAGTTTCTTGATGGATCATCTTTTACTAGTTACTAGTATGAAGGTTTCACTCCTGGATCCAAATGGTGATCTGGATCATCAACAAAAATTAATAATCTTTACGTTAGCCCATTTCTGACCTATCCTAAAAATTTCATCAAAACCTGTCCATAATTTTTTGAGTTATTGTGCTAACCATCAAACAAACAGATAAACAAACACCACAAAAAAACATAACCTCCTTGACGCAGATAATAAATGTAGAATAAACACAGGTGGTTATACATAAATGGTTCTGACTGCTTTTTACGAATGTCCAAGACCTAGTTGAAGTAAAGACGAGTCATTATTAAATAGCTGAATACGCTTGGAAACGTACAATACGTCTTGCACTTTGACATGTGCAAGATCTCGTGGCAGTAACCTTCTTAATTTGGCAATGCAAAAGCATGAAAATCTCTGATATGTGATATAAGCAGCTAATTCCCAGCTTTCAGTCCTTCTGCTTCAATTGAAAAAAATCAGCAACACTTGGATGTGTCCGTTATCTGATTCAATGCAGATTATAGAACATTGAGTAACAACCCTACCCTCAGGCCATTACCTAGTTCGGAAAGAGGTTGACCAATAATTTTCTCCAGCCTTATTACTGGTCATGGTTTAACTCTTTCTCCAGACATGTTGCACAAAAATCTCTCTATAGTTCCAGGCAAAAGGAACAGCAAGCTGGTCACATTGAAAATATGGATAAACATGTCAATGATTAGATCATCAAAGGCTATTCTAAAACATACTTTAAATAGAAAATGTTTACCTTGCAGAGATAACAAGCATATGTGTCACTTTAAACATTTTCTTGGGCTTGAAAATAATGTAATGTAATGTAATGAGCAAAATGTAACCACGTATCAGTGCAGTTTATATGATCAAATAATTCATTTACTACCAAAATTTTAAAGCTATAAACAAATCTACATATTTTTTGTCTACAACTAGTCACATGTGCTTATCAGAACATTAGAACATATCAAAGCCATTAATTTTAAGCTAAACAAACATTTTACAAATGCTCACAGACTCTATGCACATAACATGTTTAGTATAACTCATTTTTGCAAAGGCAGTGGTGTTTTCCAAAAACATTGCTACAAACAAATTTCTTAAGCTGTTTATAAAAGCTGTAGTAGTCTTATACAAATGTGCTGCAAAACACTGCATCCACCATCTACAATAAGTCATTCACACTCACCATGTAGCTCTTCTTTTCCTTGCTGACTGTAAAATAGTCCACCTAAGGTTAACAATACACTGTCCTTCAGGAACAATAACGGTAGTCAGGACTGATATATTTTGTCCAGCCAAAAAAGTACTTGACATTGACAAAGATGACATACTAACATTTATTGACTTCACTCTGATCAAAGCTGTTGCTACATCACTATAGATATTATTACTCTGTGTTTTAATGTTTTGTCCCACATAATATGTTGCAGTTGAAATAACATTTATCATGCTTCCAGACATTACTGTATTACTGACTGTAGAATTAATGCTACAAAACACTGTTCTGTTGGGAGCCAAGAATTCTTGTGATGTTTTCAAAGTCGAGTTAATAACTGTTGTGCTTATTATTCCTGACAAATTCCAGCATGCAGCACTTATAAAATGCAATTGGTTGGACAAGTTGACAATCAAAGACACATTAAATAAATTGAATCTTGTATTATTGTTTCTTAAAGAAATCTTGAGGTGTACTGGATCTCCCGCATCAACCAAAGAGTCTCCAAAAGTAAGCCGTTGTATGACATGAGATATGGATTTAGCTTCTTTTATCTGTGGGAGTTAAGAGAAAGAAAAATTACGGCAGATGCTTCAATGAGCTCACCTTTATAATATTACAAACTTCAAATTATTATAATCCCAACTTACTAAACTTGTGCTTATTTTGCTTCAATTTCAATTAGAACTATTATGGATAGCACTGCAAAAAGTGGGTATCAATCTCATGTTATAAAGCCAAGGCAAAATAACATGATCACAATTGCCTCAGCTTTATAATATGAGATTGATACCCAATAGTGGGTATCAATATAAGACTGTGTCTTGATAATTCCTCAAAAACAGTGCCGAATATGTAATGTGTGAGCATAATACAGTTCAATAGAAGGAAATTCAAATTGAAAACTCTAGTTTTGCTCCTACAAGCTTGTTTGATGAATTTCTTTTTGGCTCATGCTGATGAGCGAATACTTCTTTTCTTCCTTACTATGCATTAGTCTTCCTCTTACTAACTTACCTTATTCCTATCACATACATTTTGATTCCAATTTCCTATTCCTATCAATATTTTTGTATTAGACCGGTTCATCTTTCTATGTTTTCACACTTTGCATTTAGTTTACATATGTGGCTCATTGTAACAAAAAGTATCGTATATAAATGTGTTAAGGGATTTTCGATTTTGAGGCATTCCCAGCAGTGTCCTTTATAACTTTATTTATTTTGTATTTATCCCTTTGCTGGTTTGGTCTCCAACCACTATGATATTGCCAACAAGCTCTGCATGGTATCGAGCATCTATCCATTAATCCTACCATTTGATATCTTACTGTCTTTGATCCCACTCAATTGATCATGTTATACTTGACAGATGCATATGTACAAAGATAAATGCAGACCTTGTAATTTGCAATTGAGTACAGAAACAGGCACAATAGGTTGGCTTGTGGGGCATCCTCCAGCCTAGTAGAACAACTTAGATCCTGAGTTTTGGACTTAAATTTTAACACTAAAAAACTTTGCAAATTAAATATAGTGATTATGTGTCTATTAGAAAGTCAAGTAATCAACAGTCCCTGGTACCTTCTTAGATTTTCCTGTATTTTGAATTCTTTCTGTATGGAATCAACACTACTAAGTCTAAAGTTATTACTTGCTGCAACCCAAACAAATGGATAATAACTAATGATTGATTCAAATAATATCAAAGGAGTTGATTCCTTCTGTTATCTTGGGAGTTACATTATTGGAAATGGTAACCTTTGAAATGAAGTAAGAATGTCAGTCCAAAAAGCCACTAATACATACAGCACTTTGCACCATCTCTGGTCATGTTAGAGTGTATGCTTCAGCAGTGAGACCTGTTCTGCTCTATGGAAATGATATATGGCCATTTATAGTACGTGAAATAAAGTTGGCATTTTACCACTGATGCATCAGAAAACTGGCAATGATTGGCTAATTGGACAGAGTGACTTATCGTAAAGTGGGGAGAAGATGTTGAATACAAGTGATGATTTTAACCTCAGTGAGGAGAGGATGACAATTCTTTGGCCATGTCTTACGAATACTACCCAAAAATATCCAAAACAACCTTTCCATATTTCACTTCATGTTACTTACATGTCATAACTAGTTATGTGCAAAGTGATGCTTTCCACTAATATTTTTCTAAGTTATACTTTCTATACATCATACTGTGTATTTATTTTAGGAAATTAAGATGATTCCCATCAGAGTGCGAAATACAAAAATAAAATAAATACCGGCAGAATGCAAAGGCAGGTTTAAATTGAAGGCAATATACTTGAAAAAAGCCAAGAGTATGTTTACCAATAGTTTAGTATCTGGGCTCCTTTTTGTTACATTGTTACTTTCAAATTCTGTCCACACCGTTAAGTAATTTAAATGCGATTCTGTAATGTTCACATTTGCAGCCACCAAATGGGCGGAACCAGTGATATTAAACTTTTCTGACTGACGACATGGCAATGTAAAATTGCTTCTCCCAGGAGGAAATGAGAAGCCTGCTATGTCAATAGTACACTTTGTAATAGACCTTTCAACTGTCACTTTGCCATGGAATTGTTTGTTATCATCAACGTTTAAAGTGCTATTGCACTTCTTGATTCGACAGTGTCTACAGATAATATTCAACGTTGAGTTTTTTACAGGAAAAGGCATGGTAAAGGTAACAAATTGTTGATACCATACATCCTGGCCAAGCCCAAGCAGCAAATTGGCACTCGGTGCACTGTCTGTTAAGGACACCCATGGATCAGTCAACTGAAGACGTATCAACGCATCGTGAAAACTTGCATTGACGTCGGCATTACTGCAATTTGATGAATCTGCTAGTGTTTCGGTTAATATCAAATTACAATAGAATACGATATGAAACCAAGAAACAATGGCATTAAATCCTTTCATCGCACATTTGTACAAGTGGAAAGTCCGCGCTATTGCTTGGGTTTGCATTCAGGTCAGCATGTTTCCACACATAAAACTTTAGCTTACGTAGTTTATCATTCGATGCTCAAAAAATATATTGTACGATGTAAAATGCCACCGGTTCGTCCTGGCATTGATACGTCGACGTGACTCAAACTCAAGTTCAAGTTAAGATTTATGATTATTGAATATACTGAATCTCACGAGTCATGATTTCAAAAACATACTTTTCCAAAATACTCTATCGCAATGATTTACTACTTTCAGAATTTCCAATCAGAAATCGCATAAACGTCTATAACCTGCTCCTAAAAACCATAATGTATAATTCGAAAATCGATTTCCATGTTAAGAAACCAAACGAACACAGACAATCTCCAATAATACGGCCGCGATTATTTATGAATTTGTTTATTGATGTTGTAGTTATGGGAAAGAGACGAGGCTGCCCAAAACGAGATTTCGATGTTTAAGCCAGAAAACGCAAACTAGGCAATCTATTTTTCATTTCGCGTCAGGTCTTAGAGTTTCGCATGAAACTGACTGAGAAATTGAGAGTTTAACATTCCATGGCATCAATTTCAAAGTAGGAAATTAATGTAGTAAGAAACGAGGAAACTTTGACAAGTAAAATAACACATATTTACTGCCTCAACTTTAAACCCTAAATCAATTATGGGAGTACGATGGTATTCCCATATGGGAATGTGGAAATTATGGGAGTACAATGGTATTAACGAGGAGGCTGATTTAAGGCGAGATTTCGCTGTAACAGAAATGGGCATTGGCGTTGATCATTAAGTGCAAAGGGAAACATGCCCCACCTCCCTACTTTGTCCCCCTAACCTTTGATATGCGGGCAGTGGGGGTTTTAGGTACTGCGGGGGCCTTTTTTGAAAATTTTTTCTTAAGGGCGGGGCCCCTTCTAGGTTACCAAAAGCGCGGGGCCTGGGGCCATGGCCTTCCTGCCCCCCCCCCAAACCGCCACTGTACGCGAGTGGTATCAAGTGTTTCTCCTCTATTTTTGATGACAACTGGTCATCATTAATGTGCAGTTCACTCTGAGCTTTGCATATCACTACAAGCAACAGACTCCACCGACAAGTTCGTAATGCCCTTTAGATTTCAAGTAGAAAGAAACCGTTTGGACTGGGAACATTGCACGTGAACCGACTTCAAAGCAAAAAGACTGGACCTTGCATCTAAGCCATGGACAAGAGAATGACTCATGATAGATATGACTTACCCATAGAGATACCTTATTGGGCTTACCCCAACAAAAAGAATAAAAAGGGGAAAGGGAAAAAAGTTACGGATATACCAATAATTGTGTTTCGAGGTACGTGAACGTACGGAAGGTTACACAGTGAGTGTAATACCCATAGTGACTGGACATTTAGGAGGCGACGGTTTCGAACTGAAAAAATATTTCGACAAAATATTGTGAAATAACAAGATAGTCGAAAATACGATGCGAGACAAGCGAAACAACGGTGTTATGGAAACGAAATCGATAATGAGAAATGTTTTGATTTGGTATCCGCGAAACGTAGCTCATAAAAAGCATACGACTCATGTCATGATAAAGCTCCTGTCTACATGTTTTAATTTGATTGTTAATAATAGTGCGATATATTGAGCAGATAAAAATTGGTAGGTTATGTCACCAGCCAGTTATGTATTAGGATTCTTATTTAGATGTGACTAATTGTAAAGTTTATTGGAAACTAGTGTATAATTGGAAAATTTTAAAAGTAAACTCAATTTATTTCTTTATGAGATTAAAATACGATCACAAGGCTCATGTTACAGGTAACTTCGAATTGGCCACTTCAATCTTTCACATGGAAAAAAAAGAAAATCTTAAGCAACAAAATAGGTATGAGCTTTACAACCAGAAGTAACGATGTGTTAGTAAGTGCGCACATACCAAATGACGATTGTATCAGCAAGGTGAGTCTGCTTACGTTTATGTGAGTCACCAAGGAGCAGAAGTCAAATGATAACACTGGTTTGGAAACTTCACCTGAGCGCTATTGTTCTCGATTTAATGTTGAGCCACAAATTATTTCGAGTTAATGAGCCATGACAGTGCACACTTGTTGGGATCCTTTACTATGCTCTGTTGTAAAATATTTGTAGAACATATCTCAGTTATATTTCATTACGGTAATTTACATTACATATATTCTTATAAGAAGCCAGGTAAAGGACGTTGTGATAAAACATATATTTAGTTGCTAATGGTCTATTGATGGTACAAAACGTGAGAATTGCCTTAAATTTGATACTTGCCTTCACAATTGAATCCTTGTTCAAGCAATTTTTTGTGAACTACAGAGGTGTCAAGGACCTCCTGTTTCAAAAAAGGGGGGTGGGGAAAAGGAGAAAAATGTCTATCAAGCCTTTTGGACTCATGATTGATTATAGAGCTAATTGGAAGCAGCATATACTACTGAAGGTGTAGAAGGGTGGAGTGACAAACATACATTCGCTGCAAAGAACTCAATCAACTGCATACAGTGTGTCTAGCAAAATGGATTGAAAGTTTTCTAAAGTGATTTTACGATATTACAACTATTTGATCCCATCACTTTACATAATCGACCTTTGCAAGTTAGTACTCGCAAATATGTCTATTGTGTTTTTTTGTCGACTTTTGGAATCAAGTTATTTTCATCATTCAACAGGAGACAGGATCTACACTTACTTCGTTCCATTGTAATGTAACTTGTTTCCTAGAGCTTTAAATATGTTCTCTCAATGTCTGTAGATCTAATGGAAGTATAATTCCGTACAATAGAAATAAGATTGGATAAGCTGTCTGTAGGTAGAAATTCTTCAATACTTTTATATCCATCAACAAGCTCTCTTGGTCGCAGGCTGCATTTGGTGTAGCTGAGGCTTTAGTTAATGAGAGGTCCTTCAGATCAAGATCAGTTTGAATGAACTAATATTCCTCATGCTTGCGCTTTAGTGCATCAAAGCTTTGCTTTGTCACATTGATAAACAGTCTGGTTTGTCTTTCTCAGTATCAAATAGCTCTTGACTAAGCAATGAAAGATTTGCAAGAATTCGCCAATGCACTAAAATACGTTTATTTACCGGTATACACAAGACCACTGTATCAATTGCAACATGAAGAGTTTCTCATTATACTTCTCCGCTGCAATAAAATGAGTCTCATGGTCGAGAGCTTTCATCTGGCATCTGCGCTTACGTTTTAAGAAAGTCTTGCTCTTCCATTCCCTTTTTCGTGCTTAATTGTTTTACAACTTCCAAAAACTGACTAAAATTTTCGTAAAGTTACCTTTGCCAGTGTCATATCACCCAGGCACACAAGCGTAAGACTCTTTCATACTACAAATAAGATGATACTTGGTTAACAAAAATTGATGATAAACATACATGGTCAGTACAGTGTGAAATAAGGTAAGTTATTTTCTAGTCCTTAGCATTAGTGACAGTTTCATTATTATGAACTGCTGACTAACAATCTTCCAGAGTATCAATAAAATTATTGAATAGTTTGTCGTCTTTTACAAAGAAGGCACTTTGATGTGGCCACCATCATGTCATCGAAATCACTTGCAGTCTATGCATTGGTATCAAATTTGACTAATTTTTACTCCTCTTTTACTTGTTCGTACCTTCGTTTTCGTGATTGAGTATATAGAAACTGTACAGTTTCTCCTGAATGCAGAACAATGATATTACCATAATAAATGAGCTCCAGGCCTCCATAATGACGTGGTTGCAAACCTGATCAAATGGCCAAATGTAAAGGTATTTTGTATTTTCTTTTTGAAATAGCAATTTCACTTCTTTGTCCTCCCCTTTCATTACAGACGCTCCATTCTAAGACTGTCCTGTTGCACTGCTCAAACATATTTTCCCCTTTTCTACACTTCTCTTTGGCATTTTCACAATTATATATGCTCAAGCATCTTGTACTCTTTGGACTGAAATTAGCCACTCACCTTGACAGTATACAAGAGCAAGTACATCTAGTATATTGCTAGATATCAATGCATTATTTTTATATGTCTTAATTTCTCATGGGTAAATCTACCCAATCTTAAGCGTTTTAAGCATAATATGTCACTTTTTCATAACATTTAGCTCTTACAAGAGAGAATTTATGCATGAAGAAGTTACTGTAGCCATGTCGTAACATTTGAGTCACAATAAGACATGGGAAGCCTAGATCGAAGTCTGAATCATGGTACTTGAAATGAAAGTGTGTCATTTGTCTTATAAAATCTCTATTCAGCATCATGTATTTTGTCACGCAATTTATAATTTTACATCTTCATGTAGATTATCGTGGACTGCAAGTGGTATCTTGAACAGGCTTTACTTCCTGACTTTATTCACCGCCGGTTCCTGTCACACTGTGGCATAGCCTTCAGTAAATATTTGTATGATATATTTAGTATGATTTTTGCAGCATTCTCGTTACCAACCGTAACTTTCTCCCATGACGGGTTAACTAATTTTACTAGGAAGTGAGCTCTTTATGGGAGTAGGCTCCCATTACTTTTTCTCACTTATGTCCTTTTTGTTTTGTGGTGTTGCGGGTTTGAACTTAACCGTAAAAGCTCTATTAAGCCCAGGGGGCTTATGAAATCTTTGAGGTCCTAAGGGAGGGGCTTATTAGGGAGGAGGCTTATTAGAGGTTACAAAATTGAATTTTTTCGTGTTTGCTGGGCTGAAAATCTATAAAAAATAGCTCATTGTAAATAATCAACATAATTTACACAAAGAATTATTTTGCAGACTTAATTTAAAGCCAACAGTCATTTCTAGAACATAAAGGCATTTATTAGATAAAGTAAAAGTATGCCCAGTTATGACTGAGAGACTGAGGGACCAGGAAGATCAGCATAGATAACTGTTTCCTTTGCAGACTACAAAGTAGAAGTAATGAAAATTAGTATAGAGTCGTTGCGCCATGTAAAGCGACCCTGTTCAAGCTGCACTTTGCAGCCAGAAACTGCATAAAAAGGGACTCGCGCATTAAAGAAAGCAATCGGCAGTAGATGAAATACCCGATTTAAAAAGATTGGATTTTGTTGGCAGAGTGTTCAGATAATCAGGTATTTCGGAAGTCAGAAACTGTTAAATGCCAAGAGATTTTTTGCGATGATTTAGCAATAGCTTATTTTGGAGATGTATGGGAAGATCACTTTTTGACATTATATAAATAACAATGTTCGTGAGCTTCGATTTGTGAACTTGCTTAGACATTTCGAAGTCAAAATGACGACACAAGTAACGAAACGATTTTCCCTGTAGTACAGTTGGGATTGGATTACTATTGAGAAAATCTTTGGCCAAAATTGTACAGATCTTGTTGTAGCAGTTTTTGTTGTAGTATTTGGTAAATGTCACACGATTGTCAACTCTAATGATCATTGGAGTCCTTCACGCCATATTGAGAAGCAATTGGGAAGTAGCTTGTATTTATATCATACAATTGCCCACTGTTTACTGCTACATAATCTGCAAACGGGAACCAATGAACTGGGTTTAAGGAGCATGTACGTCCACTGAAATGTCCTAACTGATGGACGTTTTCGTAGTTAATAAGTTCGATGAATGTGTTGAAGCACAAGTTGAAGAAGAGTGGAATTAGACAATCAAGTTGTAAAACACCATGTTGTATAGGAATGAACAGAGTAGAAAGGTTTGTTGTTTTAATATATGTAGAGAAGTTAGTATATAAGCTCTTAATAAGACACTATATGTGTACGGCAATATAATGGTATATTGATACTTTTTTAATCAAGCCATGGCTGAGCTCCCCAACTAAATTTCTGAGATCAAGTAATAATATCTCAAGGGAGTGCTTTTTAACTCGCGGTTAATTTCTTTGTAAAAGGAGTGTGAACTTGTTAGTGACGCTACAATTTTACCACAATGCTTTTGTTTGAGTGAAAATTCGATTGTTTTGCGAGTGCAGTCCATCATTCCAAATTTCAGATTTGGGTATGACCCAATATAGTTACAGGGACCACGCACTTATCTCGTATTACAGATGTTACATGAGAACAAAAATGTAACTTTTAGATCCGTGTTGCTCAGGAACCTAAGCGTTTAGTAAAAATTTGATAAAAATGTTACTTTATAAAAACAGAAGCTACAAAAGGAAGGTTACAGCAAATGTCGTATCATAAGAGCAATACTCGACCGTGAGTTCGCCACAGGTGCGCTTTGATTGATCTCGGCTCTGTTGATGATAGTAGTCATTTGGGCTGTATGTTCTAAAGTTCCTTAAAGGATAGAGGTAAATCCTTTCTGAATTCGTCCTTCAATAAAAGTGTTCTTACAAAAAAAGGCGGGAAGTGAAGATTTTTAGTGGATCCGAGTGTTATGGGACATTGACTGTTTGAAATTGAAAATTTTTCGATAGCAGGGTGGGGTGGACATTCATTGCTCAACTGCAAACATATGCGAGGAGGGTGGAGCAAAAGTGCACAGCCATACAGGAGGGGGGACGAAAATTGGGTGATTTACTGCATACATACTTATGGTGCCTACTTGTGATTCCGGCAGTAAAATTTCAACCTTCAGATAAGGTTTATTATCAAAACTTAATTCTCTTTCCTTCGCCAGATCAGCAATTGTACAGCAATCATTATCAATAGTTTCTGTTCTGCTCTATTCCATATATAACCTCACAACTATTTTGGTGTTTTTTCGGTCCATGTAGGCCTTAACATTTCACAACAGCACTTAATCAACGTGGAATTAACAGGAACCCCTTTACTTCACTAGCAAGGCTACTTACTTAGTTAATCCTTGAACTAGTCAAGATTTACAGTTGTCAGATGCCCTGCACGAACGTATGCCGCCACTGTGCACAATATCCAAAAATGTCACATATACTGAGTGGGTCACGGAGCCAATGCGCACCATATGCTTGTGTGAGCTGTGGGCTGAGGTCCGCCAAGATGAGCTTAGTCCATGTTTTATTTGGAGGGCTTCGAGAGCACTTCCAAAAAGGAAGGAACCGGGTCCCTCCATATTCGTTTCCACAACCTATGGTAAGGCATTTGGACAATGTGTCCAAGGCAACGTATCCTGTTGCACTGGATAATTTCCCCAACTTTTCTTTGATTCAGACATCAATGTTGCACAGAGATGTCAGGGATACGGTCCCTCCGCCTTAACCTACATGCTTCCCTGGCGAAAGATATGGAACACTTCGAGCTCGTCAATGTCATATTTTCAAGGGGCACCAAGATTTCAGAGCAGTATAACGGAATCAGAATGATGGCAGCATGAACACTTTCAGTTTTGTTGCAATTGACCTATCAGTTCCTCGTCATAGCCACTTTGATATAATGCCAACTGCCCATGAAGCTTTCGCTATTCAGTATAAAATATCATCCACCTGCACGTCTCCACATGGAGTCTCGGTGCACACTGTCAAATGCAGGTGCAAAATTGATGAATGATGCGATTGTTGGGTGTCCATGCCGTAATCTGCATTCGACGCACTGCATTAGCATTTAGATCTGATCAACACAGCCTCGACCACATCAGAATCCAACTCCAAAAGAGGTTCTTCATTTGCTGCAGAATCTAGGTCTTATAATCGTTGTTAGCATTTTCCCGCAATGGACAGCTGATATACCACGGTAGTTGGCAGAGTGAGATCTTGAGTCCTTTTTGAACACGGGTACGATTATCAGGTCTTTGAAATCTTGCGAAATGCCGCCTGGCTTCCCAGATGCTAACAAAGACATCGTGAAGCTTGTGTATTGCTCTGTCGTCTAGAGCTTTCCAACTCTTCGGCAATTTCACAGGCCTCACTGGCTTCGTTATGCTTGAGACAGCGGATGTCAGAATGAATCTCACTTGCAGACGGTGGTGAAACGTCCACGTCAAGGTCAGTGGGGTCCAGTGGAGGTTTCAAGGCGTTCATCTAAACTGGGGGGGGTTCAGTAGGCTACTGACATGCTCCTTCCATCGGCTGAAATGGTCTCTGGTGTCAAGGAAAGGATTGCATTTCGTTCATTTACTGTAGAAGGTTGTGGCTGCTTTTGCTGACCCGAAGCGAGGCACAGTAGTTGAAACAGAGTTTAGCTTTTTCCTGTAATTCAGCTCTTTCCATCTCACCTGATTTAGCCTTCCACCACTCTTCTTCATCATGGCGTGGCATAGGGATCATCTATCTCTCAACGCAGATAGTTCTTTCGTCTGCAGCTTACTTTTGACTTGATCCCACAGCACGAGTGTATGATTCAAAATCCAGGGGTGCCTCTAGCTGCGCTTTGTAGGTAGCACATCTTCGGTAATACCGGTTAAGCAGTATTTGAACGAGAGCCACTCCTGATCATCGTCACCATTCTCCATTTCTAAATCTGCAAAACAGTTTGATATGGCAATTCGGTACAGACTGAGTGTACTTATCCTCTCCATTACTCTGGTCCAGGCGCGGACTCGAGGTCCAGGTGCTTCGAGCGCTGCACCTTCAGGTGAAGAGCTACCTTGCAAACAACTAGCTTGTGATAAGACAGGATGTCTGCACTGCAGCTTGCTTTCAATTCCTCAACCGACGATCAAAACATCTGGTTCACAAGTAAGTAATTCAAGCGCTTGATGGTCCTCTAATCATTAGAAATGAACGTTTCGTGGTGGCATAGCTTGTGTCAAAAGAATGTGTTGCATATAGCCAGATTGTTGGCCACAGTAAAGGACAGTATCCGGTTGTCATTTAGAGATCCTACCCTGAAAAGAACCATGATACAGCTCCACATAGACTGGTCTGAGCCAGTTTCCTCATTGATGTCACCAGCTACTGCCAACATGCTGGTCTTCGGAACTGAATTGATCACGTTTAGATACAAGGAGACGTTTGAGCAATCGGTTGAGGCATAGACACCAATAATACTGAGATTCTGTAGTCCTGAGAATTCAATGTCCGCAATGCGGTCAGATACTGGAGTAAAGGATACCACTGAGCCAGTGAATACTAGCGAATCCGACCCCATATTGATGCGAACTACTACCAGAGCAGAACAGGTGACAGTGAGGAGCAAAGTCGCTTGAGAGAATATCAGCCTCAAAAGAATCAGTCCAGTGGACTTCAGATAGTGCACAAATGTTAATATTATGGCGACTGGTAATTCACTGTGCCCATGAGCATTCAAGATTTTAACGTTCCACGATCCCAAACACAAACAACGCTTAGCATTTAAAGCACATTGGACCGCTCCCCTGGGAGACAGCTTGTGATTCGTTTTAGCGTACGTTTTTGGTACCTTTAATTTTTCATGAGTCGCTAGTCCACAACTACTGTAGGTCAACAAAACCCGTCAAAACCATACTCCACACTGACCAATATGGTTCATGTGCCGAGGGAATACAGACCAGAAAGCCACTGGGTACCGAGAACAGATCCTTCCTGGGTTTGGTAAGGTATGGTCAGCTAAACACTTCCACCTTGTATGGCTCTAGTCAGCATTACCCGCTTCCAAGTCCAGGATGTGGACCCATCATGTAGGACTTCCGACGACAAAGGCAAATGTATTGGACGGCATTGAGAGGTAATGGAGGCGTGATGGGTCAGTGAATCATTAGTTCCATGTTCAACCTTTTTACATCACCAGGTATGGCGGCCAAGAGACACAAAATCGTTCCGATACAAGGAACAAATTACAAAAATACCCAGTAGAAAAATCGTGCTCAGACTAACAACCTACACAAAAAGTACTTGGTACCAAAAAATAATGACAAATAGCCTTTATTCAAGTAAGTAAATCCTTGAAACTTATGTAAAGCATGTCTGCTCTCCTCAAGGTCTAGTAGTCAATCCAATACCAGTTAAAAATAGGTATATTATGCTTTCATGACTTCAGAATTCGTGACCCAAAGAGCAAGGCCCTTAAGGAGGCCACAATAGCTGCATGTTTGCACTAAAAGATACACCCTAACACTAAAGCCAAATCTAGCAGCACAATTGACAAATTTCGAATCTCTAAATTAGCGATGAGCTCCATTTCGTTATGAAATGCAAATGATATACTCGTTAACCTAAAGATTTTTAAGTTAAGAATTTTAGCAATTTAGAATCACAAAACACCAGAAAGAATGGCATACAATGAGGAGGATAAAAAATGGTCATCTGCTCGTATGTATCGCAGTCATCATAACAAATGAAACAACTCGCCAAGATAAACCCAAGGAACATTTATTGGCTGCGTAAACAAAGTTCTGGACAATTAACAAATCAACAAAGTCTATCAAAAAATGTTCATCCAGTTTCACTGGTAGTTTTCTCCCTTTACTATGCTGTACAATACAAGAATATTTACATAACGTCTAAACAATGTGTACTGGCTACGTGGTATCCTGTTTTAATTGATCGTCCGTACATAACAACGAGGACCGAGTAGATTTATCATGAGGTGTACAGTCTATTGGCATACCATTAGTAGAAAACTGGGAACGTCGAATCTTATATTGGATGAGCATTGGTTGGACCTGTAAAATAAAAGACTATATTACTAAACTGAGCAGTAACAGAAACCCATATAACCCTTTAAAATGATTGGGATTTAAGTTGCAGAAAATGTTAGCAATGAAAGTGCAAAAGTGACAAGAGGATAGCCAGTATAATACACCATTTCAGCGAGAGCATCGTATTTGTTATGGTGTTCCCACGGAATCGATTCTGGACGAATACTTGCAAGGCTTGGAGACCTTGTAATGTGATGCCAACTGGACACGAGCAATCTAGGATCTTCTAACCCTGCTATTTCATTATTGTTTTACAGAAAAATGTTTTGTCTGTTAATGCTGCATACTCCAGTACACTTGCTGTTGTTTCAAACTAGGTTTTCTTTTGGGGGGGAGGGGTAAGGGTCACTGAAGAACGTGCCCTTAGTGAACGCAGCGCAATTCCAGTCGTTGATCTCTATCATAATCTCGTGCTTTCTTACACCCAAACTTGTGGAGAGTTTGTTATTCTCCTACCAAGATACCTGGTCGTTCTGTCAGTATGAAATCAAGTTCCAACCACGTTTCGTTAACAGAGCTCAAACGATATAGCTGGAAACTGGATTCAACCACATGTCTAGAAGTGGGTTCAATACACGTCTGTAAACGAGTTCAAGTCAAATTTCTGGAAATAGGTTCAAGCACGTTGTCTGGAAGTAGATTTAAATCATATGCCGGGAAATATCTTCAAGCCATGTCTTCAAATGGGTTCAAGCTGATTGTGATGAAGTGGAGTCAAACCACATGCCGGGAAATCGGTTCAAACCACATGTCTGGAAATGGTTTAAAGCCACAAGTTCAACTGGGTTCAAACCACATGGCCTAGAAGTAAACTCAAGCCATGATGCTTAAAGAGCAACATTTATTTATGGCAGGCATAGATTTTAGTGTTTCAATTGTTGCCTGTACATTTCTCGTTATAACAAGTATTCGTTTTTCACTTGCATCGTCTATTGCTTATGTCAAACGCCAATACTGTGGGGTCTGAGCTTGTGTCAGGGCTTATCATACCACACTTGAATCCAGATAAGCCGAATACGTTAAGAACCAATCGAGTGCATCCGAGGTGTAGAATCTATCAAGACTGGAGTCATCCCTTTGCACCACATTTGCTTTTGAGAAGCTAAAAAATGTTAAACCAGGCACACTCAAAAAGGCCACACTATAAAATATGAGACACAGATACTCCTCCAGAACTGTGACGAGTCTGAATATACCTGAATTAATATCGAAATAATATTAGCAAATATTTACAATGTCTGTTTTTGAATGCTGAGAACGTATCTTACAAATTTTCGTAGTTAAGAAAGCGGTCATTGGTTTAATAAATTGTCTTCTATACAGAAACGTTTTCAATAAACAGTGAGACTTCCTAACATCTTCGACCCTCACAGTGTTCAAAAGCCTCCAGACAGCAACCAACGTCTCTGGAAATAGCTCCTTTCCAAGAACTTCAACACTGTCGAACACATTGCCAGCAAAATGCTTTTCTCATAATAGCTTCAAGTCCACCACTGACGGTTACCTATCTTGTTGAAAAGTCTTCCTGATTTACTCTCTTTCTTCACTTCCTTGTTAAGTTCTTCAATTAGTGCAAGCAAATCGACCTTGTGACGCGCACCTCACTTAAAAAATCGGCGCAAAAAGCTGTCATCTTAATAGTTTAATCCCTCTAGTGTTTGTCAACTCTATTTAATAATATAGTTGGTGTTGAAGGGGTATAATAAAAACATTACTTGGACGACTGTTGCAACATACAATGCTGTTAAATAGAAATAGGCAGCACATAATTACCGACCATGAGACTAAGGTGATGTTATAATTCATATGAAAGGAGATTCATTAGTGTAAGAATACTTTTTAAATGTAGTTCCTTCTTTACATTGATAAAAGGCCTTACAAACAAATAAAATCAAGAATACACAAGGTTTAAATAGCAAACAGTCAAGGAAAGGGGGCAGTAGCTATCGGATAGAAGTAATTCAGGTAAATGGAAGGGAATACGGATAAATATATGTTCCAAGACAAAGGGGTTGCATCCAATACCTGCTTATAAGGTAAATATAAGCAAAGTTCCTGTCCCATTCAAGTAAGTGAAATTTTAAAACAATAAAAAATCCTTTCTATAATTTGCATGAAAATGCCATTAACTTACAGTCTTTTGCCAAGCAGCTAGCCAGACGAATTTCATGCTTCCTTTGTTTGGAAGAATACAGTTGTTGCAATACAGCTCCAACTAAGGTGTTTTTGAGACGAAGAAACGATTAGGAACAGAATATAACATATAAATCTTTCCTCAAACTCAGCCCAAGCATGATAGCTGACCAAGTACAAGACTAGCAATTTCAATCGCAAGTTAGGACACTGTCTTAAAACATCAGCAACGCTCTGGTATGTCAAGCGACTTGTGATGCTGTTAATATATTATAGATGGCTTATTAGACACTATGGCAATTCAAAGTATTTACCTCCGCCAAGGAGTTTATGTTTTCACTGAGGATTGTCTATTTGTTGGTTGGTTAGCTTGCAAAATATCTCTAAAGGTTATGAACGTCCTTACATTTGTACAGTATGCTGCTAGCCTGACTATTAGCTACAAATACATCGTACAATATTGGGGATGATCCAGATAAAATCCTGGACTCTGCATCACTTTGAAACTTTTAGCGAAGGTATGGCGCAACCGGTGAGAAATCCACGTGGGGATAACCCAATTATCATGGCTCGTATTGGTAGAATGCACATTTTGTGATATCATATCTTCATGAATCTACAACTAGAGAGAAAACCTAGATGGAGAAACTGAAACCGATTTAAATAGGTCATTTCAAAATTCAAAAACTGGAAATCCCACCTGCCCCTATTGACTTGGCTGCCCCACCTGCCCCTATTGACTTGGCTGTCCCACCTGCCCCTATTGACTTGGCCGCCCCACCTACCCCAATTGCCCTGGCGATGGTTTCGCACACAGAATCCTCCTAGTTGAGAATGTTATTATTCATAAACCCAGGCAAGGGAATCAGCTAAGCTCAGAATCGAGTATGCTACAAAAAACAAAGTACTCACACTTAAATTTTAAGTCGCAAAAGGCTAAAGGAATTCTAGAGTTGCTACCGCACATATGTACTCATATGTACTCGTAAAATTCCCTAACCAAGGCAGGGCAATCAGCTAAGCTCAGAATCGAGTACAGTACAAAAAAAGTGTACTCATACAAAAATTTTACGTCACAAAAGGCTCATGGAATTGTAGAATTGCTTTAGGTTCTCTTTAATTTACACTATTGTACAATAGACACACTTTGCATCATCTTGTCACATGCCATTGTAAGCTCACTTTAATGCGGAAAATGTTCTTCAAAATTCAATTTATTACTACAACACAGCTTCAGAGCAGATCCACTTCCAACAGGTGTACAATATACTCACTTCTTTTACAGAAATGTTTGCTGAAGAATGAAAAAGTTGCCAGGCATGTTTTCACAATTATATAGCCATATAACAACCTCAGAAACTATGTTAACTTTTTGTGGAACCTACCTCGCATTCCTTTGGTGGATCCAGAACTCTCAGAAGTACCTTTTTGAGTTGGGCTACCCTTGCTCTAACCGAGCAGCGCATGTACTTTCGAGACAGGATCTATAAAGGACATAGACTATGTTAAATCGGGTTATTTCTGTCTTAACAACTACAAGACAATATTGCTTATCACGTAACAAATACAAATAAAACTGCTTATTTAACCTGACCATACCTTCCCCATCTTCTACCCAAAAATGCTGAAACTTTTGACAACTCATGACATTGATGATCACAGAGTCATCGATGAAGTACAGCAAGTAGATCATACAGTACAGTGCATTTGGCAGGCACAGTTTTTTGTCTGGCAGTGATAAATAAGGTGAGAGTGCAGATGTAGAGAGTAATGGTAATCTATTTGGAGCAACTATTACAACCACACCTACCAACATACACAATTTACAGCTTTTCTACTAAAACTCTCCTACTTTTACAAACCCTGTTGATTGAAAACTGCATCCAGCTTGCATTCTTTACCAATATTTGAGTAAAGTTTAAAAAATGCATTCTATTTGGCATACCTTAAATCCTAGCTAATAAATTATGCTTCATCCAAATAACATGAGGCAGAAGGATTAGAAATATTGTTCCAATTTTATATGTCTTTCATCATTTAAACTAACAAGGTAAAAGACCAACTCAATCTACCTATCTATAACAGGTTTTTACTCATTGACATAAACTAAAAACAATCCAAATTGAAATTAATCATAACTAGAAAAATTATAACAAGAAACTTTTAGGCCAAAAAAATTCACCTTCTCAACTAACATTAATACTCTGAATATACAGCTCCCTTAGATGAATGTGGTCATAGTGTTTTCTAGCAATACTTGACTCAACAATGCCGCTCATTCCAATGCCTCGACCAGGAAGGCAAGCACAAGAATACTATTTATTGTACTGTGATCATTAATCAATAAATTACTCCCAGAGACTCACCGGAACTTCGTAGTCCACAAAGTTCTCTTGATCCCTGTGAAAGGGAAACTGCACAGTCAAACATTTCAAGGGAGATAAAATGTAATCAGTACAGCAGCCAAAAAATTATTTGGGGGGTGGAACAAATCAACTTACCTTCTATACATGCAATCACACTGTCTACATATGACTTAAATACAATAGAACATAGGCTCCCCCTAAAGTCATTTTCTTTTAAAAAAAGGTACCTCCTAAGGATAACCTACATCTGGTGAGCTGGACAAGATATCCATATATAAAGAACTTGGTCAATGGAGTGAAATTAGACTGTTATAGTTAAGAAGCAACTTGGCAACTCTGTGCTAGTGTATATTCACAAGTAACAGGAAGTATCAAGTTAAAGTTATGGCAAAGCCTGCATTTCCCAGTTTTTTCATTCAAAATTGTATCTTAGCGATAACTGCCATATTTCAAAGCATTTTTGTAATATCCACTAACATCAAAAGCTGAGATTTACAAAGTAGATACACGTAAGAGACACTTGCCTGTGTTTATCAACTTCAAGTAGAACCTGCTCATCATCACGATAAAGGTTTGAGTAATTTGAATAGTCGTACTCTAAATGTTCTGGTGTTTCATCCTCTTCTTTCTTCTGCTCTGTAGAAACAAATGTGATTGGAAAATGAAGGTAAAATTGATAGCCATAGGCTGAAACAGAAGTAGAAACTATAAGTTAGTTAAAAATTGGAATAAAATTTGCTTAGGGAAGCTGAGAAAAATTAGTTTCCAAACAACCTCTTGTGTGGGCACTTACGGTAAGATTAATAAGTGCTGAAGCCTAACCTCTCTATTACCAACCAATATGCAACAAAAGGAGGGTGGTTTACATATACAGTTTAAAAGTGACGTGTTTTACCTTTTTTGAGAAGGAGTAGGAAAGTTCACACACTTGCTGCAGAAAGTGAAAGGCATAAGTGTGGTGAAAGATTCTTGTTTTTGTGATTAGTACAATACTCTTTCATGTACAATTGACACAAGGTGCAATTGATACATTATCAGAGTACACATGGCAGATTTCAATGCCATCAATCACACATAAAGCTACACATACACAAACTCATTAGAATGCTCAAAAGCTAGTAGGCCTACTGTCATGCATACAGACAACCATAAACAAGCATAAGAATGCACAGTGACTAACAATGTCACACAATATGGATCATCATAAAAAACACATAAGAATGTATACTAGTACTGCCATGCTAACAGGATCATTTAACAACTTAGATAGCTAACTATGCCTTTGTAGTGGTGTGTCTAGAAATTTGATACAAGCACAAACATAGAATGGGTGAGATATCAAACAACATATCTGGACTTTTAAATCACATTGTTGAATCCATGCACAATGTTTCATGCAAGAAAATACGTGGACAATAATACTATGGCATAAATATATTAATTATACTATTGGTTTATGCACTTAATACTATGGCTGCAGCAAGACTTGCCAAACTTTGGATACAGTTAATAGTGTAAGTAAGGATAATAACACAAATTATACACGAAGAGCTGTACCTGGAAGCTTAATTCCTTTAAATTCATGAAAATGTTTCTTTCTCTTTTCCTCATCTATGACAACAATAAAAACAACATTGGCTATTTTTACTTACTGCATAAAAGCTTCGCAAAATTTCTCTCACTAACAACACACCCATATCATTGAAAGGACATATTTTCTCAAATATTCAACTTAAGATATGTTTGAACTTCATATCTTACCCCTCGGAAATCTAACATACTACTTTACAATTTTAGCTTCTATATTGCATAACAGGAAGAGAAAATTTTCGGTTCTTCTATCATAAATTATCTTGATTCTTGCTGGTCCCTTAATTTGTTCAAAACAGACAAATTTATGCATAATTGCCTTAACACTTGAACTGGCTCAAGCTTCTATAAAGACAAGCTCTTAAATAAACTAAGCAAAATTATCAAAAAAATAACACAAATTACCTTCCCAGAGTCCTGGTACTAACTTATATACAACATCCTGTAATGTTCTGTCAAGTCTGATAAAAAGGAAAAGAGTTTGATAACAAATTACAAAGTATGTCAGCCAGCACAAAATGGCATATCTTGGCTTTAGTATAATTATCATTTACAAGCAATACTGTAAATCCTTGAATAAGCACACCCTTCAAATAAGCACCTTCTTTGAATAAGCACCCTCATCAAATTAATGCATACATTATCAGGAAAATTATTACATAAGCACCCACCTCAAATACCCTCCCATCACCTCCACCTTAAGAAATACGCCTTAAGAATTTAAAGTTTGGTGTGATAATGAAAGTATATATCCAATAGTCAGGAAAAGCAAAATCAATTAAAGTTAAAATCAATTGTTACCTAATTTGTAACAAAGGCTGTGTTTCATGTATTTTGATGTTGCATGTTGGACAATAAATACTTGTTTGCAAGTATTTCACAATGCAGCTTTTGCAGACTAAAACAAACAAAAATAGTCCATAATGAAATTACTGTAAAGAACTAGTAACAAATCACTTCCAGCATAATACCTTGAATGTCAAAAACAACTAACTGTTATAGCTTAATATTGAAAATTTGGCAATGAATACTGTAACCACTTGTGAAGGAATAACATGATTTACACTTATACATCGATCTTCCAATGTAAAACGTTTTGAGTCATGCATCTTTGCAGGATGCACAAATATACACTTACTAGAGTTGCATCAATTTCTAGGCATTGTTCTTATTACCATTCTCTACTTTGAACTGTAGTATCAGTTTTGTACCTGTTGTAAACTAATTACTGTAAAAGAGGCTATAGATACAGTAATACATATGTTATTGTTACTTTATTACAAAACTTGAAAACTTACATGTGTGAAGACACTCCACAATAGTTGTTGCATCAACAAAATAACCAGCGCATAACCTGCAAACTATGTGTGGATTAATATCTCTGATCTTCACCTTTGTCTAAAACATAAAATCATGTAATTTATGCTGAAATAGTTGACAAGTCACGAGTGTTATGACTCAATAATCATAAAATGTAAACGTAAATGTAAAATGAGCTTGCCAAGTTGAGACTAAAATTTCTAGATTTAAGAGTCATTATCGATTATGCTGAGTAAGTTTGTCTAAGTGCTGAGTAATTAACACATAGTGCTCAGTCATCATGACTCTAAAGGCTAGTAATCCTTTAATACTGTTAAGAACATTCTAGAATTGTAATCAATGTATTTATAAGTAGCCGATTGATTTGTTATAGGTCAAGAACCTGATCACGAAAGGATGAGATTGTAAAGGCTGTTTTATCAATGTTGACAACATTGTAGGCTGAATTAGTAGCTACATTATTAGATGGATTGCAGAATATTATTGTTCTGTCAGGCCTTACAGGGAAAAATTTTGAAGGTGTTTGGTAAATTGCACTCCTTCAGCATTTACGGGCATGCGATGGCATGAAGTTGAAAATCTGGTAAAATCATGTAGATATTGACCAAGAAGAACTTCCTGGACTTCCTTCAAGTAAGAAAGAAACCAGTAAAGATGCACATCAGTTGATGAATTTGATATCTTTTCTAACAAAAGCAAACATATAACAAGAAAAAAGGGAGTTAAATGCTAAGAGACTCATGACAAACTAGCATTTAGGACGAAAGAGCTGGTAGGCCATATCAGGCTGATGTATATCAGTTGCTACTTTCCTACTAACTCAAGACTTGCTAAGATTCGTTCCCAAAGCTATGTGAATGTTAGATAGCGAGGGGACTTTTATCATAAAATTTGACTTTACGATCTGGCAATGTCAAGCCAAAATATTTGACAACTGTCCAGTCAAAAGATCTGTTGGCACAGCTTGGTCTCATAGACATCAAGGTTATCATGAGAGAAAGAAGATTCCGTTGGTGCGGCCATGTTGAATGCTCAAATGGTGCCATCAAGATTGCAAAAGATATGGAAGTTCCTGGTAAGCCAGGAAAATCCAAGATGTCTTGGAAAGAACTGGTGCAGAAAGACGGCAAAGCATGGAAGCTAACTACAACTAATTCTCTTGATACAGATATGTGGAAATCTGCTATGTGTGCACCCAGCCAGTTACCTGGGGGCCCACTGGTGTGCATACCCCTCAACATGCACGATAATCAAAAAGAACCAATGAGAGAGAGAGAAAGAGAGAAAGAAAGAAAGAAAGAAAGAAAGCGAGAGGGAGAAAGAGAGATAGAGAGATCTGGCCGAAACTTTATTGTGATTAACAAGATAGTTCTGTCACTATTATTGTCATGGAATATCATAGATTGATAAGTTCAAAATTGAACTTGCCTGGTGCTTTGTAACAACCTTAGTTCTGTCAGCAAATGCTTTCACGGCAATGACAGTAGCTCCTTTACACATAGAATGATTCACGGTTTGTTCTCGTTGTTTTGCACATAATTTGCACCAGATTTATGTCATGTACTGTTTTGACTCGAACATCTTGATTTTATGACCAATAATACCCTCTTTGCCCTACTTAAGGAAAGTCCTCAGTTCCTTCAATGCTCTTTTCCTTTTCATTGCAAAAGATGCCATTTTCTCAAAAGCGTCCAAAAACAAGAATCATCTCACGACCATTGAACATGGGTCAGCTATATATATTTTTTTTCTTGACCTTGTCAAACAATTGAGGTTTGTTTGATTTGCCATTGACACTTATTTACTGATAATGAGCTCAATTGAAGACACAAATTGTAAACAATGGAAACCATGCAACAAGATGAAATCAGTGATTATCAAAGGACAAATGATGGGAGTTTGAAAGGTTTCCAGAAAATCACGGACTGCTGCAGTGAAAAAACCTCCCTAAAGCCAGATCAAGGCATGTGATAACTCGCAATTCAAGTGAAAGGAAGGCCTGGTTCTGTTGTGTTAGTATATTGCTACTCAAGCTTAACACTCAATAAGATAAATATTTTGCTCACATTACAAAAGTCTGGATCCATATTACCAATCTAGGATTATCTACTTATTGACAAAGGGACAGTTTCATGGGTGGCGAACATTCACATATGTAAGGTGAGTCAACTGCTATTACATGTCAATCTAGCAAATGACACAGCAACCAAGAAAAACAAAGATTGTTCAAGCTGCAAGTTAAATACTTCATGTTAGTGAAGACTGAAAGTATACTGCTGCCATCCAAACCAAATAACCAATTCTTAAACCAAATGAACTTCCCTTTATACAATGCTTGTTTTCATACAAATGTCCTGTGTTTCTGTCAGCCCCTTAACTGAGTTATTCTTTTTCATAGGTCACGTACCTGATACTTGCGAGTAATTGTAGAACGTGTGATTTCCGGTCAAACTTAGTCATGTGTTTGTTAAAATTTTAACTGAGTTAGTCTTTGGATTATCCATGTAATGGACAGTCGTGATCATGTCTTACCTTGCTCATGAATCCTGGTCAAGATGATAATGGTTTAGGTGACTGTTCTTGTCTTGTTTCATGTCATCTTCGTCACCTACCTGCGTTCGGTGAGTTTGTTCCTTTTATTGTCATCCAATGTTGATAAGCATTAACGATGGAACATTAATGTCAATTGCCGGGGTTGACGGGATTCAGACTCTCCTGTCAAGGACAAATTGTCAACCTTAAATCCCCTAGATTCAATGACCCTGAAGTCAGCTGGAATCCTATCGCCAGATTTGACATAAAGCTCAAGACTGTCGTCGTCCCAACAGAGCATGTACTTCACAACCCCTTATTGTTGGTGACCGTGTTCTACTTAGAAACTTTGCAAGACAGGAAGGTCCTGGAAAGTTACAACCATACTGGGACCCAAAAATCTTCAAAGTTGTCTCCATTGGTGATTCCGGAGTTGTGTACACAATTCGAAGAGAAGATGGCTATGGTCCTGTCAAGACAGTGCACCATAATCACCTGTACCCCTGC
>JANTCA010007150.1:0-16550 GCA_024741275.1 Chironex yamaguchii
AGTCTGAGGGTTATCAGTTCGAGCCCAGTCGGCTCCCACTTAGTGCAGCTATTGTGATAATGCTCCACTCTTGACAAATATATGAAATGATACCCCTGTCTTGAATTCTCTTAACCTTAGGATTTATGCAAGTTTGTGATCTTTTGTGCTTTTTCAAGGATTCATGTTGCTTTTTCCTGTTTTGGAAGCCCTCATCATTGAATGTGTTCCCCTTGGTTAGCTGTTAATTTTTGCCACATAATGTGGCATCCGTGAACAGAATGCAAGGTATGCAAAACAAGGCATCCTTTGATAATGAGTCAGAAACTTGTTGGCATTGCAATTCTGAATTATGGAAGAATGCCTGTTGTATACAACATCTCTGACTTTTTCCATGCAACCTTTTTCTTTTGCTTAGAACATTTTGTGAAGGCTGACATGACTTTAACCTTAGAATCATTTCTTTGTCGCTTGTGAATAATTTTGTGGTAGAAAGAATAGGAGGATCTTTTGTGTCACCGTTTGTGAAGTTGTCTAAAGTACCTTTGTCATTTTCTTTTACCGTATCATTGTTTAAGTCCTGAGATGTTCCTTGAAAGTGTCTCTTGTTTGTAGTGTCACTGCTACCAGGAAATTCTTCTAGGTTACTATCACTCACATTTTGAATCTCATCTTCATTTACAACAAAAGTATTGTATTGTCCTTTTGCAGCCGTATATTCAGTTTCTGTGTCAGTGAAATATGGCTCATTGTAGAGACAATCATACTCTTCAGGTGTTGCCTCAGATCTCAAGCCTGGAGGATGGTTGTTTATTTTGACATGTGCATTCCCTTTAAACTTGATTGCACAACTGTCATTGTTGGTTGTTTTATTGAAACCCTCACAGAGTAATTCAATACGTGTGAGTTCTCCATCTTTGGATTTTGGCTTGTTAAAATATGCTACTATAAATGAACCTAACCTTGCCTCTTCCGCCAATCTGGATTTTTTTCTTTCTATACCCCACTGATAACTTTTTCTTCCATTTGCAATTATCTGAAGAGATTTCTGAAGGAAGTTTTTCCAGTATTGTTCGTTAAGGTTTGTAAATCAAATGATAAATTTGAAAGGTCTAAATCTTTAAAGAATTTTATTCCTTAAGAAGTTGTACAAGCCTAATATAAATTATATTAGACTAGCATTTTTAATGGGTTTTTAGAGAATAATGTGGAATGATGCCCTGTCAACAAAAATTGACGTGATCACATTGGTTAGGAGAATTTGTGTTGCAATAAATGAATTAAGAAGCATGATGATTATTCTAAGAAGATCTATGTTTTAAAATTTGCAATCTTAAAAATTATATGTAGTAAACATATATATAATTTTGTATCTGGACTCTTGTAATGTCACTTGGTTTAAAAAGTACAATACAAGCTTGATCACTTGAGCATAGAAATTAAGGTATGAATATGACAACTTGGACGTCAAACCTGGTTCTCATGACTGCAAATCTGACACGTTTTTACTGAGCCAAACAGCTCAGTATAAAAGGTTCAAAGTCTGTTTAGCTCAGTAGGGAAAGCATCAGATTTGCACTCGTGAGACCAAGGTTTGATGCCCAAATGGTCATACTCATACCTTAATTTCTGTGCTCAAGTGATCAAACTTGTATTACACAGGGCCACCCTGTCGACTTCTATATGGAATTGATCACTGAAACTATTGCTGTATGGGTACTTTGTCATATCGTGACTTAGTAATGCAATTAAGATTTCAGTGGAGAAATCAGTGGGTTTTCTTTATTGTGTTACTATGATTTCTTTGGGCATGTGACCTTTTGCTTAGAAGCTTTCCTCACAAATAGTTTACACCAAACCCTTTTTAAATAACAAGCATTGATATGAAGTTTTTAAACACAGATGTTAGTGTAAAATGCTTTTCTTTTCTAGATCTCTCTATATTGTTGAAAGCAAACACAGACAAGTTGTGACTTATAAAGTCTATCAAATTAGATATAAATAGCGAAAAAACCCAGCAAATGTCTAGTTTACCTACTTACGGTAGAAAAGAAAGGATGTTTCTTGCATCAGGAACAACAGCAGTTCTGTTGATGGAGATATTTGCAAATTGCAATGATTAGCAAAATATCTTGTGAAATGAGGTTGTTTGGGCATAGATGGTCTTAACACTGAGATCAAGCTCAAATTTGACTGCTGATTTTGTCATTTATATTGAACTTATTTCATAGGAATCATACTTGATAGAAACTATTAAGTAACGCAGTGGGATGTAACATTTTTCATGGTATAACTTTCACTGATTTTTGTCTAGAGCACATTGTCAAAAGAGCACATTTTCTCTAGAGCAGATTAATTTGCACAGATTTGATCAAGGCAATTAATGAATGAAGAGACTTACACCCCTTTCTCATGTCTTCATTATGAAATATAATGAAGATATGAGAAAGTCTTTGGTTAAACAGCATGGACTGTGAGTTTCTGCTTCATATATTAGAATTGTTAGATTATTTTGGGCTAAGTCTCTTCATCAATTGCCTTGATAAATCTGTGTAAAGTAATCTGCTCTAGAGAAAATGTGCTCTTTTGACAATGTGCTCTAGACAAAAATCAGTGCAAGTGATACCGTGAAAAATGGTACATTCCCCTTGACCAAACATGTTAAGTGTGCACTCCTGGCTGCACCCCCAAAATTCAAATATTCATTTTGGTACCCCTCAAAATATGGTTGGCAGGTTGATGGTTGCCACCCGTTGTCAGCACACCACTGCTCGCCTTTCACTTCTTTGCTTAGACTTCCATCTCCTTTACTTTGTGCAGTGACACTGTTTCTATTTGCTTTACCATTCTCACCCTCATCCACTTGCATCCTCCTATTATTTGCACACATTTTAATATTACTAAGATATGCGTAAGCTCTCCTGTTTTACCCCAATGGCTAAGGCGTTCAGATTGTTTCACTATGCAATCAGAGTCCAAAGCATCCAAATTCTGCTGCTGTTGTAGTTGTTGACATTAGACAGCTACAGATTCCTTGAAAGGTCTTGCATTGGATGAATCCATATGGGAATAATGTGATGCCTTTTCATCACCTCATACCACAAAACTGATTTTATAATGATGCTGCTGCTTGTAGCCACTGCTGTCTATGGAACTTGGCTTTATTGGAATTGGCCACACTGACTGCTCTTCAAACATTGTTCCTGACCTTTTCCTTGACTTAGGACTAGACAACGATGGAATTCTAAGCTCTGCTCCATACTGCATACACAGTTAGATGTATTCGTGTATATATGCACATGTTTTGCAGGGCATACTTTCCTTTATTTATCATTATGAATGCTTTCTGTTTTTCCAGGCAATGAAAGAAAAAAAGGTGGATCCAGAACAGATTTTTACAATCCAGGAAAGAATTGGTAAAGGTTCTTTTGGAGAAGTGTACAAAGGGTTAGTATCATTTAGTTAAGATTAACATCAATTAGGTTTGAAAATAGCATCTTATTGTAGTTTGACTTTAAATATAAGAATATGAATGCACATTTCTTATTTAATCAATAGACCTTGCAATTGATGTTCTTTAGAACTATTGACCTTCTTTGTAAAAGACCTAACCATCTGGGTTAAACCCTTGACTTAAATGTCAGGGGTGATGGATCTTCTTTCCTTTTCACCATATGTGTTTTTCTCGCTATGCTGTGTTTTTTTCATTCTGTCCTGTAACCTCGCTCTTTATTGTGGTCTTCTCCCTCTCCATGATGGCCTTCTCTCTCTCCATTGTGGCCTTCTCCCTCTCCATTGTGGCCTTCTCCCTCTCCACTGTGACCTGGTACATCTCTTCAAAACGTTTTCTTGCTCATTTACATTGACCTACATTTTCTTATCTATGGCTTGGTCCTCTTGCATTGACTTAACCCTCCTAATATGCAGACATGTTTTAACCCTGCGTAGGTTGGCTTGGTAATCCCAAGAGATTTGATTGATTTTACTAGGCTTTAAAAACCCAGTAAATGATTGTCTCAATGAAAAGCGTTTTCTTTTATGTTTATATGTGAACTAAGGATCAATTTGGTGCAAGGTGTCATGTATCATATGCTTTTGTTCTCTTTGCCATGTAGCCATGTCATTTTATTTTATTCTATAGTATTAGTGTATCAGAGGGTTAATTTTTGTTGCCTTCAGAGCACAAGAGCAACAAAAATTTTCCTTCTAAACTTAAACGTATGGAAGTTTATGTGGGTAAGTTTATGTGGGTAAGTTTATAGGGAGCAAAGGAGTGGTTGGTAACTTTCTTCAAGAATGATAATTTCCAATTTTTTAAATATGTTTTGTTGGTCTGCTGATAATGTAGCAGGCATGTATTCGTCAATGTATGTTGTAATGAATGAAAACTCTAACATCCAGTTTCTGCTTTTTTAACAAAATAGGGTCGATAACAGAACCCATAGGATTGTTGCCATCAAGATCATTGATCTAGAGGAAGCAGAAGATGAAATTGAAGACATACAACAAGAAATTACAGTCCTGTCACAATGTGATAGTGACTATGTTACTAAATACTATGGATCCTACTTAAAGGTTCTAAATATATATAAATATATATACTTGCCATGATGCCATTTGAAATTTCCAGCAGCAGGTTTTGTGTCATAATACTAATGATGCTGAAAGTCCTGCTTCAGATCTTTGTGCCATGATGGTACAGAGGTCAAGTGTTGACTTTGGGATCTGAGGATTGCAAGTTCGAGTCTTGTTTGAATTTGATCCATTGTGGTAATGCTCCACTCTTGAGAAATATTTAGATACAGCTAGGGAGACAGACAGACAGGTAGATAGATCTGTTAGTATGTGTGTATATATGTATGTATGTCTGGTTTAGTTTACCCCTAGTAAGGTGTTCTATATATAGACCTATATATAGTGTAGAGAAGATGGCTTGAGAGAGAACATTTGTCTAGCGCTTGGTTGGGGACCTAATTCTTTGGAGTCAAAGTCAGGGTAAACATTTACACAGTCGGGTCGGGGTCTGGTTTGAGGTATTAATGAGCAATGTATAAGCATAAGTTCCTTGATAGACATTAAAAGTATGATCAAACTTCATGGTCATACTTGGGGTTAAGGGGCCTTAACAATGACCTGGACGATGGTGTTTGGTTGAGGAGCCAACTTTGCAGGTCGATGTGACTATTTACTCAGTTGGAGTTGGGTAATAGTGAGCAATGTATCAGCATGTGTTCCTTGATTGATGCCAACCCTATGAAGTTGTCACTTAACATAAACCTTTTGATGATGTTGTTTTTAAGGTATACTTGAGTCATATAGAAAAAACTGGCACGAGACAAAACGTGATCATTTGTACATAAGCTATCGAAAAATGAACGTCATTATCAGTCAGTATATGGGTTACTAACTAGTCTTGAATCATCACATAGTCGTCATCTGATTGTGGCCCATTATCATCATAGCCTAGTACGTATTTGTCCCGGTCCCCATCAGTGGGTAATCTCAGACTATGATGGCCAAGTGTCCGCAAATTAAGTAACGAAAACTTTTCCACATTTTGGATAGTAGACGAGTACAATTTCCACCAATTACTTCTGATCCTATTTTAAATCCACGCTCACTGGTGGCTGTAACATATGCAGGTAACATACTTTTTATCAAAGCCCAATCTCTAGCCAGATTTACATCAGGGTTGGTGTTGGGTAACCCATTTGGGGCTAGGGTCATTGTTGGGGCTGGGACCCTGACCAAATGCTATTTAATTTATATCATGGCCTCAAGAAGATTTTTTTAAGGGTATATTAGGATTGGATTCTAAGGATAGTTGTATGGGAATAGTAGATGTAGGGAATATGTCTAGCCTTTTATGTTGGTTACTTGTGGAAATGAACAGTAGGTGGCAAGAATAAGCACATTGAAGGTGTTCTTTATTTTACTTTTGACACCATTCTCCTTACTGTTGATAATAGGCATTTCTCTTCCTGTACTGTTATTCGTACTCTAACCATCTGTTTTTCATTCCATGTACATTCTTAATTTTTATTGTGTTGTTATTTTCTTTGTTACATTGTTGTTGTTTTTGCAAAGGTTAGTTGACATGACTTAAGAGTTACTGGTAGTTCTATTTTTTAGTCATGTACAATTTTTATACACAGACCTCTGGCTGTCCATAGGAGAAGTTGCATGTGTAATATCTTCAGACATCCTTCGTGACATGAAACTCTGAATTTTCTGTTTGTTGTCTATTAGTGTTTCTTGTCTAATACGCTCTATGTGTTTTGACGCTCTATGTGTTCTGAATCCCCACCATTGAAAATGTGTGATGAATCTAGTGGGAAAGTTGTTTGAAATTATATATATATAATTTTATGTTTTGTGGTTATTTTTAGGGAACAAAGCTGTGGATTATCATGGAATATCTAGGTGGTGGTTCTGCATTAGATCTTGTAAGTATATATATATGTATATATCTTGTTGAATAGTACCGTATTACGTTGCTTTCTAGCGCATATGCTTATAAGCAAAAATTGACTTTTCTGGTTTTCAAAAAAGCAGACAGAATTGATTCACTTATAAGCACTTGTGCTTGTTCTCAAGTTTAAGTGTATGCGCTTGTAGAGACTTTTGCAGAAAATAGTACTAGTTAGTAAGTTTCTGTTTTTTTCCCATTCATTCAAAGTACTCATCAATGAAAATTTTAACCTTTTCATCATGATTCCTTGGTCCTTTTACGATATACCAAGCAGGTATCTCTAGTCCATTTTGGCTTTTGTTGTCACGTTTTCCTCTTTTTTTACAGTTATCTTCACACTGTATAGTAGCAGATATGACACCCATTTTGAGAGATCACGAGGTACATGTCCAACCATGTCTGTCTCCTTCATAATTGACACATTATAGTCGTCATGCAGGTTGACTGTTTCTTGCTGACAGCTCAGTAGGTCACCAGTGTGATTCCAGTAACGTGAGAGTCAAACTCATAACTGAGTGAATGTTATGTGTTATGTTTTCTCTTTGCCCTGTACAAATAACTAGATCAAGGTCTTGTTAAAGCCTGTCAGTTTTTAAGTTCACTTACAAGCATGCCCCCCCCCCCCTATCAATCAAGCATGTTTTTCAGACTTGCTTATTAGTGCGTGGCCTTGTTCTCAAGTGCATGAGCTTATATGTGGGTGCGCTAGAAAGCGAGGTAATATGGTAATGTCAATACTGATTAATGTGAAGCCCCTGATAGCACATAGAATATATGTAATAAATTCTGTTTTTCTTTTATTTTAAAGCTTTTGCCATGATATTTTGAGATTTGAGTGGGTATATACACAAGTGTAATACTTGGTAATACAAGTGTAATACTTGGCAGTTGTTAGCAAACATCTATTTTCCTAATATATTCTTAGACAGAAACTTACTTTTATTTTAACTTTTTATAATTACATGACTTCCGTTGCTAATGTGAAGTAATGGTTTGAACATGGCAAGCTTTCTTATCGGTCACGTGCTAAATAACTATTCACATCAGCTTTTGTTTCTGTTTTCGATTCCATTCTGTTCCTTGAGTGCATGAATATTCAACATGTAACTTGTATCTATTTATTTATCCATCATACTAAGTGTGACAACTTGGGAGCTAGTTGAGAATATTTGATACAGGGTATAGGACCATTACAATGCCTTTTCACTATCCTTGCACTTCTTTTATTCTCTTTTTTTCACCCCTTAAGTCTGTTTCGTACTTTGCTTATATCACATTAAGGATAATGATTTGTATGGCTCCACAAACTCCCCATTTCCTTTTATGGAGAAAAGTAATGGGAAAAAATCTTACAGAAAAGGAATCCGGCAAGGAAATCTGAATACAGAAATTGAGAAGTCATAATTTATTGTTGAAAACCAAAGACGAATTATTTTAGGATTTATATTTAAGGGTCAAAAAGCCAGAGCATGTCCTACCATAAGAACAACAGGTAGATGAGTAGGACTTTTGAACCATTCCATACTTAGCCTGCCAATAGTATGTGTTTATTTTGTTCAAATGCCAAACTGGAACATGCTCATGTAAAAATAATATATACATTAAATTGAGTTGGCTGAACTCTGTCTCAAGCAACCCAAACTGACAGGGGTGCTTTAAGAATGTTTATGGTGACAATTTTATTTGCAATTATAGTCTTTGAGCATACACTTGTATGTTGATAGTTTACTCAGATCATCTCCTGTAGCAGAATAGCAATTATCCTATTTGAGAGATTAATCAAGGATTTAACCTCACTGAATACGACAGGCATGTTGAATATGTGCAGCAGATACCACTTTTTCTTTTAGAGAGCTTATTTGCTCTTTGATTCATTTGCTTTTATTTATATCAGATGAAAGCAGGTCCATTCAATGAAATTTACATAGCAGTAATATTAAAGGAAGTGTTAAAAGGCTTGGATTATTTGCACACGGAAAGAAAATTGCATCGTGACATTAAAGGTAATTAAATGATTTTAATGTAATGATTCATTGTGGAAAAGATGTAGAAATAATTTGTATTGCAATCTTTATTTGTTTTTGCTCATTTTACTGTTCTGTTTATTATATGTGCACAATTTGGGTATTTTGTTATGATGTTGGACCATGCGTGTGGAAATATCTCCGGTAATATCTGTCATGATGTCTGAAGCATGAAACCCTATACATAGCAGAGGTAGTTAGAAAAGTACTTCTTTATTTGTGTACTTGTATTTAAATAATTTTCTTTTGAATCTAGTTTCATATTGGATTTGCAGCCAGATTATTTTACGGTGCACGTCGTTTTAAAAGTGCATAGTTTGACTTGACTTTTTGTTTCTTTTTTATTGGTAACAGTAAGGTAGGAAGAAAAGTGGCCAAGCACATGAAGCTGTTGCACCAGCTGTTTGAATAGGACATTTCACCACTCGTAATATGCTTTTTCCCGTTCTGTGAACAGACGGATGTAACGTGTTCATACTAAAGTAATTACATAAAGCCAAGGAAAATGTAGATTACTGTTACTGTGCTTTGAACTTTCGATCTTGTTTTTTACGCTGTGATCATATGTTTAATTTGAATTGCTAAGTGATTTGATGGTTAAATTTTTTGCGTTCGTGAATGAGTTCTTTTTTGACTTGAGCTTAAGAGTTGATTATTTCAGAAGCTTAAAAGATATGAATTGATTCGTTTACAGCTGCAAATGTGTTGTTGTCTGAACATGGTGACGTCAAATTGGCCGATTTCGGCGTAGCTGGTCAACTTACAGAAACTATGAACAAAAGAACGACGTTTGTAGGAACACCGTTTTGGATGGCGCCAGAGGTGATCAAGCAGTCAGCCTACGATTCGAAGGCAGGTGCTTGTATTCGAGTTTACTGTTCAATAGGTGTGAGCTTTCTTTTTGTCGCTGTTGGCAGGTTTCTCTATCATGTCTATCTCAATTTAGACCAGGTGAAAATCGTATTGGATTCAAAAGTTTGAAGTTTGTAGGAATTTTACGCGACGTACTTTCTAACTAAGCCGCCACTGTTTCTTGCTAGTTAGAAACCTTGCAATATATATTTCAATCCGTGCTCGCTTTTCCCAGTGTTGCCCCTCAAGTATTCACTGTGCATGCAGACGGGGGCTGTACTTTTGGCTTCCTTTGTTCTCGGTAGGGTACTATCTTACGTTTATGACCAGGTTTCGTTAACTGTCTTTTTCTTCAAATGAATCTAGTCGGAAACCAGGAAGATCCACTGTTATAAGCGAAATTCACCTTTGATATGCGGTCAAACACAACAGCAAGCCTGGTATGTAATTCGAGTAACACTGCGTATTGAAAGACCGGAGTATAACATACAATCCCCTCTCTTTCTCTACTTCATTCAGCAGTGTTTGGCTTCGCCATTTGTTACAGCAAACTCAGTAAAAGCAGCCTTATCTGTGGAGTTTTTTTATCCCTTTTACACACATGATCATCGGTATTCCTGACTAGAGTTAAGAATTTTGAATTATCTATACCAGCAACAATTTTTATCTGATCGTTTTTTACTTTTGGAATGCCTGTCACTCCTGACATCCAAGGGAAGGCATTTGAGCCTCCTTTACCCATTGTCTTTGTTATAGCACGTTTTTGCTGAAAGCTCGGTGTAACGTTAAGAAATTTTAACAGTATAAAAGTGATGGCCGTCACCCGATGCCACAAAGTTCTTAATCTTTTCTTACTGGCCATCCCATCTATAGAAATAGCTAATAGTTGGCACTCAAGAGTGTAACGTATTTGATAGGATGTATGGACAACTCTTGCTGGTCACCATATGATGACTTCATATGTCTCTGTACTTCTGAATACTTCCTCTTTCTATGAAGTGTTTATCCTTCTCCACCACAATTTTTTATGTGCACGTTTTCTTTTGTTGCGAGAGTACTCATTTCCGAAACATAACAATAGCACATTCTATATAACTGTGTTCATGGTCTACTAGTTGGTGCAAGACCAAGGCTTCTGGTAACTAGTTTTATTCTTTTATGTATTCTCTAGGGTTCCAGTTTTGGTTTTTTCTCGTCTTGCATCTACCGTCCTCCGCCGAAACACTATGAAGGTTTTTTATTTAGAGGATCCACTTAAGCTGTTTCCACATTTCTCTAGGAAGCTTCTCTACCTAAGTTTCGCCCTTGTGGCATTTACTCTCATACTTTACGGTGCCACATTGTTGTACCCAGTCATACACTGTCTTTATCTTCTTTCACTATTGCCTTGGTTGGATATTGAAAAGTAGAAATGAATGTTGACAATCTTGCTACACGCCGCTTTTTACTTTTGATGACTGTTTCATCGTTTGGTGAATAATTAGCCGTGATGTTTGGCCTATCCCTCCGGTCCACATCAATGTATGTCAACATTTCCATTAATGTGAATCAGCTTTCCTTGTCGAACATCGTGCCGTAATCTTAACTCTTACAGGTAATTCTTAATCATGCTCCTTTCCCCAGAGCCCTCATAGCCAATTTTACCTCTCGTACATTCCGTCGTTTGAAACGAGATTTTCCCTCCCCGAAATACATACTTACCATCGTCTTCTTGTCTTCCAGTGTTGTGCATCACTTTTGTTGCACGCGTTATGGTTCGGTATATTTCACAGTTCACTGTACTGGTATACTTTTTCTCGTTGTTCTCTTGACATTGCTGCTTGACCGTTCTCCTTTTTGTCATGTATTGGTTATGTAGTGACTCCTTTTGTTACTGAGCAAGAGCTTTTCTCCTTTCTGCTTCGCTTTTATTAGTGGCTTCTGCGTTCCTTAATTTCAGTGTATTAATGGTCGTCTTTACTGTTGGAAACAATTCTTGACCACTTACCGTCCTCCCTTGCAATGCCCCCTTCTCATCAGTTTCAAGAGTAATACTTATTCCATACATGCAAGGCACACATACAAGGCACATTGGCCCCAATTTCGCAAGAGGGATGCCTGTTGTATAAGTAATCGTCATTTGCGTTCTTCATTAACTGTCATTGCTATATGTTTTTATCGTAGGCTGATATTTGGTCATTGGGCATTACAGCCATTGAACTTGCCAAAGGTGAACCACCCTACGCCGATCTTCATCCAATGCGTGTACTATTTCTCATCCCCAAACACAATCCACCAGAATTGGCGGGTGATTTCAGTAAACCTTTCAAGGAATTTGTTAGTTTGTGTCTGAATAAAGACCCCAATGAAGTAAGTGAAAAGTTCCTTCTTTTTTCTAAGCTAGGGTAATTAGTTTTTGTTGGAAAGGTGGCCTAAAAAGGGTACCGGCTGGCACGTTGACGTTCTCTGGGGTGGAAAGTAAAATTTTAAGGAACTAGCCAGCCGGGCTACTAGAGTAAAAAATCAACTAGCCCGGATGAAAAGTTACTAGCCCGGAGTCTGATTATTCAGATTCTGTGCTAGGTGCGAAATTACCTGTTTTGCATCGCAAATCGTTTTCCAAAATATTCAGTGTAATTTAGTAGTACTTATAAATCCATGTTTTGGGGTTTTTTTTTATCTTGTCAAATTTTCTGGATTATTTTGCACTTGGAAACAGAGTAACAAAAGGTAGAGTTTAAACGAAGCGATGAAAGTTGACAAACAATTCGATAAAATGTGTTGTTTTTGCAATAAATTAGGCCCAGTGAGTCCCGGTAAGTAGGCCTATCCCCAGAATATGCTACTCGCCAACCGGGCGTGCATTCCGTGAATGTGTAGTCGCCCGAGCTCAAAGTTTGTCGCTTCGGTCGACTGGTGGACTGCAAGCGCCACCCCTGAAGTTCTAATGATACTACTTCGATTAGCACAGGTACGAGGCTGAGGATGTTATCCCTTGACAAGTATTGTGCAAGATGACAGTCTTCATTAAACCACCGTGAATGTTGCGAAAAAGTATCGTCATCTTTGATTCACAATGATAGACCAATTGGGCATGGGCGTTACGGTTGTGGTTAGTACTGCTTTTTACGGACTAAAGTCAGTATCCACTAATGTTGAGTGAAAGAAGGCAGGTACTTGTCTTGATATATCCCCCGTAGTGAAGCAGGGTCGATCTTGGAAAACGTGAATACACTTGCGCCAAATGCACGTTTATAAAGCGCTAGTCATACTAGAACAAGTGAGGATGATTTTGATAGTTGTTAATGGGTGTAGCATAGAGATAAAATTCAAGGGAAAGGAAGGATGAATGTTGGTATTGATAAATTAATTTCCAGGTGTATGAAAGGCAAGAGTATATTCCATCTCCTTTTTCAAAAGCTATGGATTTTATCTTTATTTTTTATTTTTAAGCTCCTAAACTTCGCACGAGGATATAGCTGTAGTACTCTCGCAATTTAGGTTAGCTTTTTACGATGTTCCGCATATTAAAACTTTACGTCTTGCCCCTGTTTTAGCGTCCCTCTGCGAAAGAGTTACTTAAGCACCGTTTTATCAAAACAGCGAAGAAGACAGCTATTTTAACTGAATTGATTGAAAAATACAAGCGATGGAAAGCGGAAGGTGGTAATGATCAAGATAGTTCAGATGAAGACGAGTAAGTCGTGAAAAGAACTGCCTTTCGTTATCCGTTTTTGCTAGCCAGTAATATATCCTTATTTCGTATTGACTTTAGTACATATTTATACAGCTGCTTTTTAACAGTGCTTCGATTCGTCGTTATTGTTTTCAGCTGTTGAGCAGATACCAGTGGACGAAAATGATGGTTTTTGTGTGAATAGTATTACATTTGGCAATCTTATGTTTGACCGTACCATAATTTCGGTCAGGATTTCCTGTCTACACTTGCACACAATACCCTGCTTCCCCCCACCCCCTCCCCCACGGAAATGCTTCAGCAACAACATCACTTAGCAGTAGATTAACTTACGTAACAAGCGAATTCAAACTGCTCTGCCGATTTACACACTTCCAGAATGACTTTGTCGTCATGCTTTCTCTGCCATGTAAAATCGATGTTTTTTATGACAGATAGAGATGCCTTCTGCATCAGATAGGGTTGTCTTGGCATCTTTAGTGCTGGAAGATCTCTTATTACTACAAACTTAACCCTACTTAAGAAGGTGCGATGGCATCACAGGCGGCGATTTAGGGACACGACGTAATGTTACGAAGCGACCTTTAGTACGCTGTCACGTCGATGTAATGGCCAATGGAGCTGTCACGTGCACAGTGTATTATTGGGAACGTCTTATCAACAGTGTATTGTTGGGCTATCATGGCTTTCTTTTATGATTAATTGCACGCAGATGTAAGGAATATTTTGAATGCTATTTGGTGTAGTGGACGGTCAGAGAAACGTATTTAAGCTAGCCATTTGACAAAGATGATTTGTTTGCGTAGATTTTGTTAAATGAATTAATAAATGCGCGACAGCGGTTCTTAATTTGCAAGTATTATTTGCATAAAATCACTCGGTCATCATCAGATACTTGTAAAAGGAACTGAAGCCTAGATGTATGCTTGAAAGAAGAAAAACAGATATGACAAGTATTAGGGAAAAGGAAGTCCAGTACTAAATGTTACTTTGATGTGAATGTATGTTTGGAAGCAGTACTGTATGTTACCGCGTGACGATTAGGTTGAGTTGAGTGCATTTGGGAATGAATGTCATAGGGCCACTCTAGTTAGCTGTCTGTAACTCATAGCAAGCTTCCTACTACGCTATTTATTTACTGTTGTAAATATGTTATTCACCTTACTCAGGGGCTCAACAAGTCGAACACAAGCAGATCCCGGCTGGATTTTTGATACGTACAAAACTGGGACGGTTCGAGCAGGGCCAGAAACCGAAAAAATTAACGATGTTCGTATTCCGGAAGGCATGAACTCGCCGAAAATTGGTCGACCGGAGAGGCCGTTATCAAAATCACTTAAAATTCTTATTCCCATTTTGGCCGAGGTAAGATCAAGGTTGTTGGCGTTTGTCTAATTTCTAAGAAAACATACAAATGACGTACATCGTGAACTATTGTTAAAAATTATTGAAAATAGAGGAACCTGAGGAATTCGTCTGTTAAAGTTGCAATAAAAATGCAGCAAATATGCGGCAGAGTACAGGAAGAAACACGTGATCTTACTTATTCTTTCTTCGTGACTGTATTTTTTTATTTTACTAATTAAAAATAAAGATATCTACTTCTATTTCTGAACTAGAAGGAAATTGATTTAAATTGCATTTCTAACTCATTTTCTTTGCATTCATTTTTATTGCTGAGTTTAGTTAAAGATATTCGGAGCGTACGAAACAGTTATGGCGAGCGTAATGATTATAGGTGTCATGAAATGATAAGGCATTATATTCTGCAATCTTGATCGATATCGTTATGCATATTACTGTGTTTATGAATTGGACCTGGTTTTATGTAGATTGTTCTTTTACTAAAGTTTTCCGTATTTATTTCTTTAGTTAAAGGTCAAACATCAGCCACAGAATGCTGTGGTCGAAGAACTGGAAACAACAGTGCATGACGTAGAGCGTCTTTGCCCTGGTGTCTGTGATGCTTTCATAGGAGAGGTGTCAGATATCATAAAAAGGTAAGTAGTTTTCTTCAATTCGTGAGATTTAGCCCATCTCACACCGAATGATCCACTGTAGTTTCTTTTTCAAACTACAGTCTGTGTTTGCCATTAAGATGATAACATCAGCGAAGTCCTAAGGGTTCGTTCAACTCGTACAAACGAACAGTTAAAGTGCTAGGCCTTGCTGTCAGCCAGTAAAGTTCTAAGGATTGTAGATTTAAAGCAGACATATACCACAAAGAACAATGGTTAATTACTAAACAATGGTTAATTACTAACTTTCTGTATTTCCTGGTGTAATGAATGACTGGAACACTCACTGGAAGACTCCCGTTGCTTTGATAGGATGTAAAGTGTGTGTTGTGTTATCCCTGCTCAATGCAGAAATTACTTATTTTACTAAAACATCAATTGTACAATGACAACACAGTCACTCTTGAAAATGTCGGCGTAATAACAAAATAAAATCTGATTAATTGAAAATTGTTTCGAATTCCTGAATTTGACGGTTAGTGTTGGAACTTAGCGACTACGTAGCAATAACATCTTGGAGAGGGAGTATTGAATGTATTGTAGGTTGAGTTTATAAAAGGATGAAACAATAATTCTTCAAATATTTAATTTGCTTTATGCAACTTTAACGTAGTTCATCAGACACAAATCAGTTGTTCAAGATTACAACCCGCGACGGTTCGTATGTATTTTTTATTATTTTATTGCTATCTTTGCGACAATTCTTTCTCTGTGTTATGAAGGCAACTTCTTGTTAAATTGAGGTCAGGTGTGTGGGTAAAGTGGCGTCCACGATGTGAGGCATCACCATATTTTGGTGTGTTCGTAACTCTCATGCTGAAGCTTGATTCGAAATATACATTGGGCCAGCATTTATCATCAATACAACAACTTGTCGTATCGGCGCCTACTGGTGCAGGAGGTATAAATATTACGGCATGATTTTGTCACGCTCACGTACAATGCTCATGGATGACATTGCTAGCTTAGGACAAAGTTAATTCCTGGCTCCGTCCGAGCTAAGATGGCTTTATATGCTGTAGTAGGTACACGTCATTCAAGATGTAGCTATTTACGTACTTGTTTGAAGTTTAAATGTGTTTGGTCTAGCATCTCGTATTTGAGACCATGATCTGTAATGTGTCTATGTGACTTTTGTTTCTTTTATAATGTAAACATGCGAATTATGGTTGTGTTGTTCTTTTTTTATTATAGCAATATCGAAAAAACTGCAAAAGGCAACCGTCAATGACACTGCTGGATGTTACATTATCAAGTAAAAGGAAAACTTATTACAGCATGCTCGTTGGTTAATTGGGACGTCATGATGCATGCATCAGTTCGCTCAATATGCCTCTGATCTGCAGCCATACGATAAGATCGTCGTGTCACTGTGATGGGATCAATGCAGTTATGAATCGTATTTTGAATGTGGACGAGAGAGCATGTTTTTTATCAAACCATATCGCTACTTGTTTATTTCAGCCCACTGAATTAAATTCATCGTGTACAGTGCATAATTACCAGATTTTTGTTGGCTAAGATGTCTG
>JANTCA010007150.1:16650-29172 GCA_024741275.1 Chironex yamaguchii
TAGCCAGATTTGTAATCAACCTGACTTAAAAAGGAAATTCCGATCTGTTGTTAATGGGTGTTAACTTACCCTGTGAAATAAGTAGGTAATTAATAATTGATGCCGATATCTTCCTTTTAAGCCGTCTCTACGGTAACTATGTCACCTACAAAGATGAATGTTTCTCATGATGGACACATATGTATGCTGCTTTTATCGGGCTGAATATCATTTATCACAATTTCATTGCGTTAGTACGTAATTAAGGATGGACGTCGTTTCCAATGGACACTTCCACAAAGCATTAAGATTATGAGCAGCAAAACAACTGGTTATTTTTACAGTCTGGAGGGGAAAACAACGTAGGCTTAGCATCTTAATACATTTCACTTGAATGGTAGTTATTTGCTATCTCCATTGACACAGTAAAAAGCGTGTGGTGGCAACAATTCCTACAGAGGATCGTCGATTGTTTTAAACCTCATGTTGCCTCATGTGCTTGACGTCGGGTTCGATTGTCAAATTACAACTTATTTCTGCTTGTTGAAAATTCTCTCTGATTGACCCGCAGACTTCACATTTATCAAGTTTCGTGTATCCGATAGGAGGTACGTGAAAAATAACTTTTGTACGTGATACATCCCGTCTTTTTCAACAATTAAGAAAATGTACTACGAATTACAGAGACATTACATATAATGCCAGGAGCACTCCGAGAGTGCACACCTCCGTCAAGCCAATATGTCTAGTCAAATGACCTGTAATAATAGTCGTCTTGGTAACAGGGGTCTCTCCACGGGGATTTCCTTGCTAGTTGTGCTTTCATGAAGACATTACCTAATATAGGCTTTAAAAGTGCCATGGTAACTGGGATATCCTACTTCTTATCACTTACCTCCACCAAGGAGGTATTGTTTTCGGCGGGGTTTGTTTGTCAGCAAGATTTTGCAAAAATTGCTGGAAGGACCCTCATGAAAGAAGATCAGATCATCAGTCTTGATCCAAGTGAGATCTCATTTAAATTTTGGGGATGATACAAATAAAATCCTGGATTCTGGATGATTTTTTCGGTAATGAAACCGTCATAGTGCTAGTGAGAGATAATTCATGTGCCATATTTAGTAATGGTATCTTCTTGAAAGTGACTAGCAAGGAAATCATCTTGGGGAAAACCCCAGTTAATTGAATAATAATAACACTGGCTTGGCAGAGGTTTGCGCTCTCGGAGTGCTTCTAGTTATGATTTTAAAAAGATATCTAGCAAAAGTTTCAAAGTGATCCAGAATCCAGGATGTGACCTGAATCGTCCGCTGGAGCCAGTCGGGCTACAATCCTAGACAAAAAGCCTTGGGACACAAGTCTGAAAAAAAGCTATCGAACCGAAAACTCCCGCCCCCTTGAGCTCTAGTCGAGCCCACTTAGCCCCTGAAACAATGTTGCTCTGTCCACTAGATTCTTGTGGTCATGCTGCACATGGATTTTTTTGTTTTTGTATGCACTTTTTGGTTTATAGATACGTGGCCATTTACAAATTGTACAATCACTCTCCAACAACCAAACAGCCGCAATCTGTCATGGCAACAATCTCAGTGACTGGGTCAGCATCAAACGAGGATTAACGCAAGGTTGCCTACAGTCACGAGACTATTACAACTTGTACAGCGAAAAAACCCTTCGACCCACAGTAAATCATGAAGCTGTAAAAGTTGATGGTGTCAATATTACAAATATCTGCACTGGAAGCACTGCCAAAGCTTATAGATTGTTATGTGGAGGAGACTGAACGTGTCGGTTTGGCTTTTATTACTTAGGAAACAGAGTGAATGGTTATGTCTAGGCAAAACGTTCTACAATGCAGAATCGGTGTATAACTGAAACAGGTTCGACATTTCAAATACCTCGAATCTTTCGTCAGAGAGAATGCAAAGCCAACCAAAGAAATCAAGGCCAGAATAGCACAATTAAAGCATGCATTCGTGTCCATGAAGAATGTTCCGTGTAACCAGAAGCTCAAGATGATTACCAGAGTGAGAGTTCTTTTCTGCTACATGTGTCCGATCATGCTTTATGACTCTGAGTCATGGCCGCTTGGGAAGGCTAACGAAGTGGAATGGATGCGTCGGAAATGTGGTTCTTGAGGATGCAAAAGATTTCCCGACTGCAAAAAATGGTAAACGAAGAGGCCATGCAGGCTGCAGGGTACAAGAAGCTATCAATGATCAAAACGTGACAGGTCAAGTTCCCTGGTCAAGTCATCAAAAAAGGCCAACTGGAACATTTGGCCCTGTCTGGGAAAATCTCTGGAAATGTTCTCGAGGGAAGGTTGAAGTTGCTAGACCATATCAAAGCATGAACTGGTTTACGTTGCAACAAATTTTTCGTGCGTGTTACAAAAGAAATTTGGTCGCCAGGACTTTTGTCTAGAAATTCCTGGTATAAACTTGGAACCATAAAGGGGATTGACCTGCAACTTGTTGCAAGTATAGGGTACTCAATGGTGCGGATTACGATGGTAACATTAAAAATAGTCTAATACCCGTAACGTCATATCATGTTAAACTTCAATGTTCAATCTCATTTGTAATATAACCTGCCTCGAACTGTAAAAAGCAGTTATCTATTCGTCTAAAAACAGTGCTAATAACAGCATAAGCATTATCACACGTTTACTTTAAATAATTGCCAAAGGAGACAACAATATAGCGTGTAAACACATGAAATATGCCCATTTAACTAGTAATAGGGATCAACACGAGAACGAGGCTAGGAAAATACTCTAAAACGTGTTTTTATTGTTAACTAAATGTAGTAAAATCAAAAATTTTGTACCTCATTTATCCGGCTTTATGGAAATGCTTTCAGTCAATTTCAATATTATTGTTATTAATCTCCAGAAACTTTTAAATTAAGACCTTATACTTTTTCGTATGTACGTTTCCCAAAGTGCAACATTGTTTGGGGGAGGAGGTGGTTACTAGAAAAGTTGCACATTTGAAAAATGTAGTTTCCCAGGACTTTTGTCTAGGATTGTACAGACAATTTTGCAGAACGATACGTATATAACCTTTTTGAGATCTATATGCAATTAACCAACTATCCAACAATTCCTGGTAAAACATAACTTCGGCGGACGTAAGTATTGAGCTAGTGCACAGCAGCCTAAATAGGAATAAACCAATTAGCTTAGTATAAGTCGTGACTACTATCAATTTAACATGAAAGCGTCTGGTGTAGGTAAAGTTGGCATGCAAACTGCAAGCACTACCATGGGCGCACAAACATTACACGATGAAGCTACAAAGTTTTTGATGTAGAAAAGGTCACCAAAAGTGATAGTTAACTCGGGTACAGTTTGAAAACAAATCCTGGTTACAAAAATCTCCCTAAACCGTATAACTGCTTTTTTCTCAAAACATTCATAAACATAACAAGCTATAATTACATCAAATTCTAACCCTTGTCCACCATTGTTCCCTTACAAACGTATGTTGCTGACTGTCAGAAAATATAACCTACCATCTTAGGAGAGATGCATGGTAACAAATGGACATGGGCAACCAATTTGGGAAGAACACTGGCAGCCATCTTGTAGAACACGGTAACACTATTGGTCTGATTGAGTGGCATTTGCAAAGAAATAAACATCTTCACAGACTTGACAAATCAGCGATATAGCTCATTGCTTTTGTTACTCCAAAACACCAGAAAAGATGATGTGTCAATTTACGATAAATAGTGAAAAGGCACCATTTATGAGCTACATGAGAAAAATTACGTCAAATGTACTGTTGCATTGTTATTTCGTATCTTGAGATACTATTGCACGGCTAAATTCATTTACAAATAAGAAGCAATTATTAATACGGATACCTTGGTGATAGTAGCAGTGCTAACGATTCAATTTTTTTTCAAATAAACAGAAAACAAATAAACCTAAAACAAAACAAAAACCTACGATTTAAAATACCTACGACTTAAAATAGGTAATCAATGATACCAAATAACAAGCATGAAGCAAATGTTTAGAAAACCTGGCGTGACAACCATCATGTCTACTGTGACAAATTCACTCCTGAAAAGCAATGTCTTCGTACATCAGTAGATAGAGTATCTAACTAAACACCAAACGTGATAGATACAGCTTCCACGTAATGCTATGGACTACTCATTACTACTGAAGCTGTCCATATACACACGATCAGATAGGGAAATTTGTGCACTAATAACAATCCCCTATATCTATATGTCCCACACCATGATTTGTATTTCTTGATTGATTTTAAACTGGTTTATAATGTCCTTAAGTCATAAGCATTGCCTTAAAATAAGTTGCTTATAATTTGATCATGTAACAATGGAGATTGGAGGCAGGTAAAATCAATTCTAACACTTATCATGTGACCACTACGTACATCGTACCTAAAACTTTTATTTCTTGCTCGTTGTCAAATATTAACGCAATTTGCAAGGTCACGATTTCCTGTGCCTTCAGCAAACGTATAAGTATCAGAGAACGAATCCACATGTTGTCACTAGATCATTATGAAAGTACAAAATTAATCCGATACAAAGTGGCATTCCCTAAAATATTAAAAATAATGGTCACTACGCCACCTATTAATGAGCTGCGTTACTTTGGGACCAAAGTAATCTTGATATGTAAAAGAAAAACAAATAGTCAGACGTGGTACTCTTAGACTAACCGCTATTCCATCCTATATGATGACAAATATTAATCGAGATGAATTATGAGAAAACCAGAATAATCTACTAAACATATATTACTTCTTACAACATTGATATTTTCACCTAAAAACAAGGACGTAAATGTTTGTCATTGCAATCCTAGGAAAACAGACGACGTATATTATCAAAACCCAGTAATCACACATCACAATTACATCTGCGTGTCTTAAGAATAATTCACAATCAATTTCACCAAAATAGCCACCAGCCATGCCAAAAAGTACACTGAGACTTATGGGAAGAGTCTTGTATGTCGTAGAAATTTACAATACATCCCACTGAAGAATATATCCTTAAAATCAGAGATCAAGAGTACACTTGCAAATGATTAGGTGTCTTTATTGCTCTTTAGTGGAAGTATGAATCGAATTATTCATCACATGTGTTCATCAATTATCCTACAAATCAGTTAACTTAGACATCCTTGACTTTTGTAACTCACGTCGAAAATATTCGATTGTTTTATTAAGACCAACTTTTAATGGCACCTGATAAGAACAAGAGAATCAAAGTAATTCATAAACAAATTGGAATAATATCATGGGATATCCATCATGGACACAATGAAAACGACGACAGCGAAACAAACTGTTGCAAACTAACTAGCACAGGAAAAAACTTATCATTTCTAAGTAAAAACTTCTTTATCAATATCTCCCTTGCGGCATCCCTGCTAGTTGTTCCCTGTGAAGGATACCAGAACCTTACCAAAATATTATCCCGTAAAAACTCCCCATTAATATGCAAACAATAAAAAAGAAAGGCCGACCACGATACTGGGCTGGCAAAACAAAAATCACAAAATTGCTTATCACTCCGCTATCAAAAGTCGGCAAAAGGATGTCAGTTAAACTTAAAAGAGAAGAAAAAGCACCAGCTTAATTGTGAGCTTCATATTAGTAGTAAGGGACATTTCTCACAACTTTCCTTAACCAAATTAACAAAAAAAACAACATTAAGGATCACATATTTGTATGATCATTACTTTTAGTCGTCCTCCTTACACATACATTCTGCTGATGGGTATAAATTCCGTTGGTTTAGGACACCACCAAAATCAGGACTTGGCATACTGTGCTGGTTTATATTCAAAATAAAAAAATTCTGACCAAAATAAAGTTGATAAATGAATGAATAAGTAAATAAATCAATAAATCGATAAATCAATCAATCAATAAATAAATCAATCAATCAATCAATAAATAAATAAATAAATGAACAAACAAACAAACAAACAAATAAATAAATAAATAAATAAAAAAAGATATAAATAAATAAACGAATAACCAAATGATAAAAACACAAATAAATATGTAGATAAACATACAATCAAATAAATGATCAATGAACAAACGAGTAAATAGTGAAAAATAGAAGCCATAAACTTAACAAAGCAATTCTAAAGCAACAATATAGCAAGCAAAATGGAAATATGGTACGCAATGACTGATATACACTGTTACATACGACTGGCTTCCAGCCAAGCTTATCTCTGGCTTTTGAAATGTCCGGCTTCCTTCTCTGGGGATCGTCTTCCATGATTGGCTTCTTGACTATTTGTGACTTGCTTCCTACAGGATAAAATATCATTTTTGGCAGTAACCATAATATGCAATGTGTCTACTTTTATTTTCGCATCTGAATAAGTAACCTTGAATGGTTAAAATCGAGACTATTTGTTATTGAGAGTAATTGTTGAATGCAATCTGAGACGAAAATAATGTGAATACAGTCATAACCTGAGTAAAATATGAGGAGTACTAAACCAGGCAAAACACGTAACTTACACCGATAATAAACTTGAAATAGAAATATAAGCCTTACCAACGAGGTCTTTGATGAGACGAGCAAATGCATCAATGGAATGTTCTTCGGGGTTACCCTGGCACAGAATGTAAGAACACTTCATATATCAGATCATGTTATCTATTCAAAGCACAAAGATGAATATAGCTGCGTTTTGCAGCAAAATCTTATTTATTTGCGTACTTCATTAATAGATAAAAGATACTATGTGTGACAAAATTAAAGCCATCGTCATCATCATCGCCACCGCCGTCGTCGTTATTACTGTGATAATCAGCACCATTTGTCCATAGGTTCTTATTGTGTTCAAACGCAACCCACGAAAATAACAAAATGACTCCAGTTAGAGACTACATTCAGGACAGCATCTCAGCGACAGATGAGTCCAACCTGCATGGTCACTCCCACCCCCGAAAAAGTTTTACTTCTAGAGACGCAACTTCCATTTAACCTAAACTGGAAGTGCTCCACAACCTACAATTATAAATCGCAATCCTGAAACCAGACCCTCCTAAATGTCAGCTCATAATAAATCCTAGTCACGTCTGAGGTTGGTATGTTGAGACACACAAAGCATCTTTATGATGATGATGACGATAAGGAAAATATCTGTCATGATGCACTCTGCATCACAGGACAACATAAGATAGTAGCTTATAGCAGTATTATGACACCTTTGCTCTGAAATGAGCGTTACGCACGAACAAAAAATCTACATGCTTGGTATCTTACCAAATTAACTGGTTTTGAATAATTGCTATTCATGAGGAGAATCATTCCATTTACCAAATCGCTACAAGCAAATCAAAAACAAGGATAAACGATAATGCTCCTTTTCCGGTACAACCTTTAACAAGGCCTGCTTGGTCGGTAAAAAAAAGACGTGACCTTGAATCAGTAGAACACAATGATTGGCTCACAATAGTAATGACAATGACGATTTCTATGACGATCTTAATGGATCAACTGCCTCTAAAGAGTGTCATTTCGTTCTTCCTCTTCGTGACAGTCTCCCTTCAACAACCAATCAAATTAGAAGATTCGGCGGACACAAGAACCAGTGGAAAACCAAAAGCCCAGAGAAGGGTGTCGACTCTGCCCATAGATAATGGCTGTGGAACGATAGGGTCACTCGATTGTTTCAAGGTCTCATCCAGGTCACTCGCTTGTTGCAAGGTCTCATCCAGGACACTCCCTTATCTCAAGGTCTAAATCCAGGTCACTCCCTTATTTCAAGATATCATCCACGTCACTCCCTTATTTCAAGGTCTAAATCCAGGTCACTCGCTTCTTTCAAGGTCTCATCCAGGTCACTCGTTTCTTTTAAGGTCTCATCCAGGTCACTCCCTTCTTTCAAGGTCTCACCCAGGTCACTCTTTTACAAACAATAGTACGAGCTTTGTTTTGGCATCGCTCTAAGCTTATACTCTCCTCCTCAGACTTAAAGTACAAAGTTGGCAGTACAAATATGGTGGAGTAGTCCCTCATAGATTGTAACAGCATCGTCCATCAGCACAATAGAACGATTTCATGATATTAACACCGTGGCCAATAGTTAAGCCGACTCCTAGTATAAATACTCTAATGCCATGGACATAGCTACAGAAACTGTCGATTTCCTTTAAGTTGCGAGTAAAACAGTAGATTAGATTGGATCAATCCATTTATAGAAACGATTTGACATTAACAGCAAAAATGAATTATTTTCTTTCCAAAGCAGGAGGGACTCGATAAAATATATTTGATTTAAGCCTCTCTTAGATACCCTTATAGCGTTAGTCTCTTCAACATGTCCATATGTGCTAAATGTTTGCCAAGACGATAACATGCAATTTATCTCAACTTCAACGCCATATAACTCATCTGTCCAATAAACGTTCGTTCTCAGTTTGAGAGCTCACACAAAACATGCATGCTCGCCACAGTGGCTGATTACGCAGCTGAATAATCAACTTAGGCTGTTTAAAATTCTGCAAATTATACAACCAGGATCTGATAAGTTCCACAGAGGTAAGGATTAGCAACAAAACAAAACCTCTGCTAATATCATTCTTGCAAAGAAAGGGTAGCATGTACGTTTTAATAGTTGGTCTGAAAACGCTAAAAGAAATCAATTTATCACTATGCTCAGTGGCGTAACCAGGGTCGGGATTTTTCGGGCAGGGTGAGAGCAAAAGCGAACGAAACGAGAGATAAAAGGGAGTCCAGTGGGTTGCCCCTGGGACATTGTTTTGAGACCTCTCCCTTCAGAACGTAGGAAAACGCCTCCTTTTCGAGAATCCATCCTAAATGAAAAAACGCGTTGTATTGTTTGGTAAAGTTTAAGCTTAGATGAGCTGAATGTGAAGCCATTCATGAGCTGCATCTGTAGTGAGGTAATCTTTTTAAGGACTGATAGTGAAAGCCATTTGTTTGTCAAACGCGAACGGGAATGTAATACGAGTTACAAGACGGAAAAAATTCTCAACGCAGCTCAATTAAAATATCTGATATTGTTTGTTACCATAAGTACATCAATTAACTCTTAGAACATAGCATATAAAAAATCATCATTTTATTGCTGGTTTTCTCAGACACCAAATTTTTTACCACCGGGATGAACGATACCTCCCAACTAGCTACGCTACTGACTATGCTTCTAGAAGATTCCAGATACTTTTATTATTTCAATTCAAAGAAATAATGAATAGCATGTATACACGCAACCGACGGTGTCAACCAGCAAGTAACTGCTTTAACCACTGAGATGATAATTAACACTCTAGGTCTAACACTCTAACAGAACATTTATTTACAGAGAAAAACATCCTACCTCACATACTGGAAAGACCGTGTCTGCTTGCCTTCACCATAAATCTGGAAGATCAGATGCAGAAATACGTCACTGTTATATCATAAAATAAGAAGTTATTCTCAACAACATAACGGCTTTTTCCATGCCACGTGGACAGTTAGAATAGAAAAATGTGAACGGTGTGCACAACAACCCTTCCTAGGTGGCCTTTTAGACAAGTACAAATGGGTGAGAGTAGAAAAGAAAACAAGGTTTACAGAGTTACAACGTTCGTGCCAAAACACTTTTCTATAAAACAGAATCGACTCATTTTTGTCCCCTGTCAACAAAATCAAAGCGCACCTGTGGCGAAATCACGGTCAAGTATTGCTCTTAAGATACGATATTTGCTATGACCTTGCTTTTGTAACTTCTATTTTAATAAAGTAAACATGCTTTATCGAAGATTTACGAAATGCCTAGGTTCCTGAGCAACACAGACCTAAAAGTTAAATTTTGTTCTCATGTAACATCTCTAATACGAAACAGGGGCGTGGCCCTGTTACTATATTGGGTCACACCCAAAACTGAAATTCCCGCCCCCACCAGCCACCACCAAAAACCCCACCAGCCACCACTGCCATTGATCCTGATGGGTTCTTCCAATGATGACATGACATACTCCACTCCGTTAATGCCAACTGGTTCTCCTCATGATGGGATGATGGGCTGCACTCGCAAAACAGTCGAATTTCCACTCAACCAAAAGCATTGTGGTACAATTGCAGCGTCACGAACAAGTTCTCACTCAACCGATTTGGATAACTCCGTTTATTCCTTTTACAAAAGAATTAACCGTGAGTTAATAACGAACCCGTGCTGTACATGGCCTATCAACCAGTATCTGTACCTACTACAACTGATAACATAAAACCCCACACGATTTTCTTCACTAACATTGCACAAGTGAGAGTTACAATGCTCTTAACAAAACCTGGTTACGCACAAATGTTTCTCATTTGAAGTCCACAGGTTCATGTGATTGTGTTGAAGGGTAAAGATGTTAAGAAAATTAAAGGTCTTTGATGAAAACTTTTCCCACCATCTAAAGGATGCCTACTATTAATAACGAACTCGTGCGTACATAACCTATCAACTAGTATCTGTACCTACTACAACTGATAACATACATCCCCACACGATTTTCTTCACTAACATTGCACAAGTGAGGGTTACAATGCTCTCAACAAAACCTTGTTAGGCACAAATGTTTCCCATTTGAAGTCCACAAGTTCATTTCATTGTGTTGAAGGGTAAAGATGTTAAGAAAATTAGAGGTCTTTGATGAAAACTTTTCCCACTAGCTAAAGGATGCCTACTATTAATAACGAACTCGTGCGTACATGGCCTATCAACCAGTATCTGTACCTACTACAACTGATAACATACAACCCCACAAAAGTTTCTTCACTAACATTGCACAACAAGTGGGGGTTACAATGCTCTTAACAAACCCTTGTTAGGCACAAATGTTTCTCATTTGAAGTCCACAAGTTCCTGTGATTGTGTTAAAGGGCAAAGATGGTAAGAAATTTAACGGTCCTCGATGAAAACTTTACCCATTAGCTAAAGGATGCCTACTATCTTTGACCCTCATATCTCAACCTCTTTCCAACTAAAATGATGTTGTTCATATTTTTGATTTTGCATAGACATCTCATTTATTAAACACGTTCACGGCATATCAGATATGACAATCAAACAACTCCTCGCTATAACAACGAAGTAGAAAACAAATTGCCGAATCTAATCTTGATCACATACCGTGATAGGATCGTCTTGCAGTGCCTGTAGAATAAAATTGCTCACCACACGACCTAAATGTAGTTCAAACAAACCAAGAACATATCATTTAAATCATAAACTGTATACCGAGAGTGAAAGACAATGCCATAAAAAAAAGCAAACACACAAAGGGTGCATTGACTTGACAGTAATTTCTGTAAATGCAGTTTGTACATACACATTTCCTCAAAACACGCAACATGTATCTTTATGCCTGCACAACAAATGTAACATAAATCAGAAATAAAAATATGTAGACCAGCTCCGGTGATGGTGAAAGTCAAAAGACGATAACAGTAATTAACGAAAACTCCTTACTCCAACTAATGGGACGACTCATCAAATTTGAAGCAAAAAATTCTTTCACAACTCTTTGTACACAATTTGTGGTAAAGTGTATACGAGTTGGCTTAGGGATGCCAGAGATCTGGGTTTGAATCTTCCCAGCTCCCTCAATGTAGCAATCGTATGTATTGGCACTTTAATGAGTAATTGTTATTTTATCTCAAAGGCATCTCTAATAAATCGAAGGTTACATATACACCACGTATCCCTATCGAAAGAGGAGATTACTTTTCAACATGAGGGGGTGTATATAGTCTTCAAGGATACAAAATCGCTATTACATTGTTATATTCGATAATTGAAAGTTAAAGACTTACCGTCATTCATATGCATTCGAGGCCCGAAAGTATTAAAAATCCTGGCCACTCGAACCTCAACCGACTCCTACGACAAAAAAAAATCATGTGATTTCCATCCACAACACAAAAATGCAATTCTTCTATGCATGCAATAGCATATGTTTGGTTTAGAACATGTAATTGACAACCACGTGACTTGATTCCATTGAAAGGCAAAAACGAAAATAAATAGTTATAAGGGAAGTTCACCTGATCATGTCCAACGTCAAATACAGGTATGTTTTGCTTTTTAGTTGTATAAGCGCAGCTGCATCCTACTGAAGAGTATACCACTGATTGCACGTAATTTATGTTCTTATTCGTTTCGTTTATACGTGTGCCTGTGCAAATGTGTGTGTATCTATTTTTTTCTGAAGAGACAATTTCTGAATAGAGGTTAGAGAGTTTCCTGAAGAAGAATCATTCAAAACGTTAAAAAGTGTTTATTTCTTGAAGTATAAATATACTTAATAAACGTGGATGATTGAGCTCTTTACAGACATATATAGATACATATCTAATAGATATGTAATTTAGTTAGTCTAGTGCAGGCGTTATTTTCCATAACTTTTTTCTCTATTATTGTTATAGTTGTTTATTATTATTATTATCATTATTTCTGATACTCTCAAGACTGTTCTTATATCCTGGTAAATGAGCTCCAATAGCGGATCGCAACTAGTGGTCTTA
>JANTCA010007161.1:0-12111 GCA_024741275.1 Chironex yamaguchii
ATGCTCCACTCTTGATGAATATATATAAAGCACTGTGTCTGTTGAGGTATTACAAATATCTGACACTGATGAAGGCTCAAGCCGAAACACAGAAAAAATTTACGAATTTCCCCTTACCCACGGCTGGGTTTCGTCTCGTAATACCAAGGACTTTGAATGTCCTTCACCAAACCGAGCATGTGGACTGCTGTGTCTTTCGTGGAAGCTCAGTCCGTGGCACAAGTACCAATGTGGAAAGAAGAAGCAGTATGGCCTCGACATCCTTCGGTCGACTGAGAAATTTGTGGAAACAAAATTCCAACTCAAACTGACTAAAGGTGAGACTCTACAGTGCTCTAATACTTCCAATTGCTATTTATGCATCAGAAACATGGACGCTTACTGTGGAAGACTCAGAATAATCCCTGGTTTTACTAGGTACTATAGAATACCAAATGAGAAAATTGGGAAGAAGCTAGGTGTCGAACACATTCTTGACATCATCAAAATAAGGAGACTGCATTGGTTTGGACACATAGCTACACGGCCAGCAGAAACGTTTGTTGGAGCAGCAGTCAAACAAGACTTCATTGGCAACTGTGGCAGAGGTAGACCACCTATGAGATGGCATGTCCAAGTGAGGAAGGACACTGGGCTGCCGCTGGCCACAGCATTCAGCCACAGCAAAGTACAGGACCGAGCCAGGCGGTGCAAGGTTGTGGAGGGAGCAAGGGGCATGCGTGCCTAGGGATATGATGATGATGATGACATACATTCTCTTAGGCCTCTTGCATTATTGCAGACTTTCCTGCAAAGCAGAAAACACGACATTGTCATCATAATATGAAACAATGTGTATGACAGTAACTAAAGTAAACTAACTAAAGTAACTGAAGAAAACCAATGTCATAGTATCTCAAAAGACACAAGTGCTTTGATATACATTTGTCAATGGAGCATTACCACGATAGCTGCACTAAGTGGAAGCCGACTGAGCTGGAACATAATCTTGTGCCATGATGGCATGGAGGTTTGAGCATTTGATTCTGAGGGTTACTTGTTTGAAGTCGGTTGAAATTGTGGTAATGCTCCACTCTTGACAAATGTTTATATATATATGAAGTCTGTGTCTTGATAATTCCGCAAAAACAGTGCTCAATATGTAAATATGCAGAGCATAATATAGTTCCATAGATGGAAATCCAAATCAAAAACTCCCGTTTTGCTTCCAGAAGCCTGTTTCGTGAATTTCGTGTTCACTCATCAGGATTTGTTGTTTACAATATTGCTGTGTTTATATGCTTATACTGGCACGTGAGATTTTATGAATTGCACAGAAGTATTTTGTATCTATGCCGACATGATGTGAGGAGTTTGTTTCTTTTGTTTAGCGTCGAAAGTTCGAAGATACCACAACCACACTTCATTATTTACACACAACAAGCACAGGAACTCAACTGAACTCAATAAGCACATTTGGACACTCTTTAACGACATTGAGTAGGCAATCTCCTGGCAAACACTTGCATCTAGTCCCGCTTACAGTAGCGCAAAGAAATGGTGCCTCATCTGTCTCAACGAAAAGTTTTTTATCGTATGTCGGCCCGATCTTTTGACGCTAAGCAAAAGGGGTGGCACTTTCTCAGACTATTCTCTCTTATGCCATAAAAATTGCCCGAAAAGGAGCGACTTGCCTGTAATAACAAAAATAGATCGCCTTCGGTTCATGTAACTGTTTGGAAATGACTCAGAGTCCGTAAAAATTTTAATTCGTATCAGCAAAAAATGCCAACGAGTTTATGACCTAGGCCGCTTATTAGAATTTCATTGCATCATTGATTAAGCAAGTAACTGCAAGTGTGAAAACAGAGGAAATCTTCTGTTAGGGAAGTTTCGAAAGATTATATTTTCTGCGTCAACACCAGGTTTACTCAGACCTAAAGGCGTAGTTCTCTGGGAGGGAAATCAAGTCTTGATGATAAACAAACTTGCAAGGAAGACAACAATGCCGAGAACATTTTGAAAGCCTCAAAAAAGTCGTCGTATTTACAATTTGATTGTTCATATAAAATACAACATTGTCTGGTGTACTCTTTGTTCGCAGAAACTCATTGGACGAGAAACGCAAACAACAGACGAGAAATCGCGCGATATTTGCCCACGGCATTCCGTCTGTAAAAGAGATTTACGTTTTGTTGCGGGTACAAATCAACTTAAACAACACCTTTGACACATGACGTCAGGTACAGTGATGACGAAAGCAGAGGAGAGAAGGTGCATTTCAGTCTTAATTTGGCAATCAAGTTGCAGACAGCAGCAAGGAAATATAATGTCAGCAAACGTGATTTCCTTTTCAGGGAAATGATTCAAATGAAACAAAACAATACGTTGGGTGCTTGCGTGTTTGTTGTACATGAGGGTCACCAAGAAAGTACATGACTTCTTGTTTACTAAACCATATCACATTTACAGGGTTGAATCCATGACCTTGTCTGCTCCGGGTAGAGGCTTGATCACGAAAGAATACTTACCGCCATTCTCACTTTCAGATAACCAGCTGTCAATGCAAGAGACCTGTCAAAGAAATCTGATATGTTTTCCTCCCAAGCAATATTTATTTGTTGTGCTTTTCTGATGATATTGCAATTTGATATATGAATGCCGTAAACAGGAAACTTGCTTACCTCAAACACTTTTTGTGCTACTGAAGGGGTAATCGTTCTGCTCACCACATACCATATATACTGCCAAGTAGAACCCTAAAGAAATTGGATCTCAAGTGCTCCGTTGGCCAGAGAATCTGGTCTTGGTATAGGAGATACTTGTTTTGGCAGTAGTAATTTTCTTATGGTGGAGGGGGTGGGGTTTGGCAAAGGGCCATGGCGCTGGTCCTTTTTATCGACAAATTTATTCAGCCTCACCAAAATCTCAAAACAATTCAAGGATTGCTCCCCGGACATCCCTTATCTATTTGCGTTTCCCTTTGTTGCCTCGAAAGTTTCAAAAAGAAAAGGCTCAGGACCTTGTTAAACGCACAAGACCTCGCAAAGTTTGAAACCACCGCTGTGGCCGGACTTGTGACTCCACACAATTATATCGTGTGAAATTTATTGTAGTCCACACAGTGTCCGCAGACATATTTTCAAACTTGGATAATACCTGTAACACAAGTCCTCCATTTGCTTAGTACCTTCCCAGTTTATGTTCGGACTACTTCCGAGTCACGAGTCCTTGATAGTCGCCTCGGCTACCCCGTCTCTTGGTATCTCTGTACCTTAGCATATCAATATAATGTGTATCAACCTTAGTGAAAACCAGCATAGACCTCACCGCTATCAAGAAACTTCAAACTGTAGTTAATGCTCCCCTTGGGATTGGGAAGGTGACGTTGAGAACACATTTCCACTTCTCAGTTAGATTCAGCCTAAGGGGTTATTCCTGATTTGTTCTTGTGTTTAAAGCCAATTTATTGTTATAAATTTCGTTCTTTATGAACGCTATGTTCTCCGAAACCACATATACCGATAAAACCAAGTTTAGTAACTGGTTTTAAATAACAAATTTAGATATACGTGAATTCTCCCTGTTATTTTGTCAATAGCTTTTAACTGTATCTTAAAATAGCCCCTGTCAACAAAAGATCAGGCAATTTTTATCGATAGCCATGTTTGGTAGCCATTCATATACCTTGTTAAAATCCCTGAAGCTATACGCTGTCTTGATTTGTCTTGGGAAATGAATGAGCAATACATAGTGTTTACATCAACCTTCCTCTGTCCTGTGCTCCCACGGAACTTATGACGTCATCATTGAATCCGATTTGACGGACTAAAGGCATGTCTCCGTTAATTCATCGGACTAACGGAATTCTTATGATGCCATTCCCGCTGGGAATCGAAAACAATAAGTCATCTGTGATTGGCTAAAACTTAATGACTTGTATTCACTCGCTTCTTTCTGACACTCGATGGTGAGAAATCAGTCGAAGTTGGAGTGTGATGATATGAGAGAAAGATATCATGCTCAACAACCTAAAAATAGGCCACTTTTAGATATAGACTTATCTACATCTCCTTAAACAGTACTGAAGAAAACTTTTGAGTTAAACGCTCTACAATGCTGGATATGACTGTGTCTTCAATCGCGAGAAATTCTTCACCGTCCACGGTACGGAAGAGTCGATTTAGTGGAGAAGACCCATGTTGGCTGTTCAATCAAGTGAACTTGGGTGCTCATTTATTGATTATTGACTGTCGACCACTAAATGAGTACAGCGAGTGTCATATTGAAGGAGCCATCAATATATTTGTCCCTACTTTGAAACTAAGACGGTTAAAAGCAAACCTGCCGTTAACGAATGTGATAAACACTGAAACGAGCAAGGAGAAATTTGAAAATCGACGTCAAGTTGAGAGAATAGTCATCTACGACCAGGATTCCGTTACTCAAGATGAGCGATATAAGTCAAACGAAATATTATTATTCTTGTTGACAAAGCTGTCTGATGATAATCGAGTATGTTTTCTTGAAGGTAAGTGACTTCGTTTGCTAGTGTCTTGTGTGTTTACGTTTTAAACAGTGACCGAGAATGTGTATGGTACAAGGCGGCTAGCTCACAAGATATGCCTGAGCAGAGAGAATGCTGATTATTTTAGATCTCCGGTGAAACTGGATACAGTTTGTTAAGGCATGTAAAATTCTCTGTTTTGTGGCAAATATGATCGGGTTCACTATATCCCCATCGACCCGATTTCCAGCTATGAACTTGTGTTTACTGAAATGTCGCTGGGAGAAATTCTTGTGGTTAACGAGGGACTAGGAATTTAAGTGTCATCCAACTGAAAAATTAAGAAATTGGTCAAGATTATGACAGGGAGAGCACGATTGAAGTTTGCCCTTATTTAAACTCATAATAACGTTGGCTAAAACATCGTGTGTTCATGATTTTTGACCTGTAGTATTAAGTTAATACGAGTCTGTGTTTTAGCATCGTCGAACGGTTGAATTGAGCTGCTTTGATTTACACATTGTATGGCCAATGTTAAATATTAATGTGATTATTAACTTGTGCATCTGAAAATTGAAGTCTGTCTATATGGCCAAATGATATATCCCTCTTTTCAGTTGTAACATTTGTAAATCGCATGATACTGTCTCGTGAATGAAAGTAAATGTTAAAAAGTCGCGATTTGTGAACGAACCTTGATCCCATTCTGAAGTCATTGGATTTTGGTCACAAACTCAAAATCAGCTTTAAACTCGTATTTATCTCATGTTTTTGGCGCTTAGTGGATTGTAAAACTGTACGCTTGATGTACGTCAAGAAAGTAAATTTGCAGTTTATTGAATGGCAGAGAAGGATAAAATAGCGTAGCGTGTTGAACTTCCTGAAAAATCACTAAGCATGGCTTAATCGATTATATTCCTTCAACAATCAAACTTGCAGGGGAATATAAATAGCAGCTCTCGTCTATCTGTGAGAAAAAAATTAATGAACAGTTAACTCTGTTGAGATTGTGTATGATGAATACATCGTTTTTAAATGTAACATTTAACATGGACCCTGATCCCACTTAGATGCCTGTGGATCCTACGTACATTGACACCATCCTGAAAAAGTCCATCAAATGCATTTTCAAGTAGAACACTAAATCATGTTTTAATTCACTTAGCATGCGAAGCGCAATTAAGATTTTATTGTCAGCTTGACTCCATGGTAAACTACCAGGTATTTTGAATTTACCGGTGCTGAATAAACTGTTTGGCGTCGTATGAATGTTTACAATTAAGGGAAATGAAATTTGGTTCTTGTATCAATTTTTTACTGTCCTACCACTTTCGTATTGTACCCCTATTCCTCATCGTTAAACGTTTCATCTGTGTTGCCTCCGGAAGGTAAGTTAACTAAACCATTCCTTCAGTTTTTGCAATAACTAATTCTTATACACGTATTTTCTGATAGCTTCCTCTGCTTGAGGATATTTTCCGGGGTTTGTTACTGATCTGCCCTCGTCCTGTTCCTTGATCATCGCCTTTTTACTAATAATCTGCATTGGGCTCATGAGTCAGGGGCTATTTCGCAGACATTACTGTCGGTCTATGTTTTTTGAATTTGTAATCCCGTCGTCATTTAGGATCATGGCTTGTTCGTTATGACCGCCAAGTGTGACTTCTTTAAGTCCCCATCCCTACTTAATTCATTTCCTCTTCATCGCATTTCAACATCTAATAAAAGATCAGTACTTAATTACATTACCATGTCGTTTTCACATTTCTGCTGCCAATTTTAAGGTCAGATATTGATCCACCTGACATTGTATAAATATAAAAGTTGATGACATAAGCAGAACTTGTTAGGTAACATCATTGAGATCAAGAAATGCTGATGTGAATATTTTGACATGGTGGAGCAACCCTTACAAACAACGTAACCAAGAATATTTTTTAGTTTGAGGTCAATAACCTTACTTGATAAGGTCCGCAATGAAGTGTTTTTGTAGTATCGCTTGTGAATGACGCAGTATGAGAAAACATTGTAACAAGACCGAGATAGCTGACTGTAAAATATTTTTAAAAATCGGCATATGGTCCGACAAGTGACGGGGTCAGTCGACACTCGCATGAAATGAATCATGCAGTATGTGATTATGGACGATGGTGCGCTCAACAGACTGGGATTCCGCACCTACCCCTGCCTCCCTGTGGATCCCAGGGGTTATCATGTGCTGCCAGATATTTATCTAACATCGTTTATCTAACTTAAACCTGACCTTCACGATGATGTCACATGAAAACAAGATTGTTACCATACTGTCCAAGTGGTAAAGGACCTTCCTCCGTCAAAGTCAACTATAAACAATGGGCAAATGAGAGTACCAGTTTGTTGTGGTTACCAAGACAGACCTCAATGGGCACAGCCTCATTTTCTAAATTCCATTATTTCATGGGAGATTAACAAGCATCAGATTTTGTCTCATTTTCACCGATAATGACGTCATACTGTATCAATGGATGACGGCGATTTATTTGCGTAATAGCGATTTGTTCGATTTCGCGGTATTTACTGTTAGTGGATGTCGGCGGAAGCGGAGGCAAATTAACAAGGCAATTTGTTACCAATCAGGTAATTTTATGGTCAATTGGGTAATTGAAATGCACAACTCAGCAACAGTTTTTAAAACATGCTGACGGGCTCTGTTACCCGAGCTGTCACCCCCCTTAACCGTGTAGATTTGGTCAGCAGTTAGAGTGACGGTTCATGGTGTTTTCCAAAAACATTCAAGATTCCTGGCAGAAGAAGAGAATTCTTCAGTCAAGTTGTACTACATAGTGCTTTCAGAAAAGTTGTTTTAGGTGAAAGCAGCGAACGTGTGCAGTAGATTGGTTTCCCTACGCTTTATTTCGTTTTGAACCCTGGATACTGATGGTCCTTAGACATGGGATGGTTTGTGTTGTCAACTCCACCCCGAGTTCCAGCTTGACGAATAAACATTGTATGGTTGTGAAATGCCGAGGAAGCACATGGTAAGGTTGAGCAAACTGTTCATGATACGCAATTAAGTGTGATCGCTTATATTCGCGTTCTTTAATGTGGAGTGTCACTTGAGCACTATGATCAGCGCCCCTCTTGTCTAGTATTTTCTTTGGTCTCTTTTCCTGTTATTTTAAAAGCCCTTTTTTACATCCCTTGGTCGTTTAGTTTCTAATTGGATTATCGTAGCGGAAGAGGCCACTGTTGCCCTCACCATTCCTGTATCTTCAATTTCAAAACATGAAAACATTGAATGGCATTTTTGGTGTCGCTGTTGTGGTAGTTTTTATAGGAAATGAGTTTGTGACTGGTTATTGTTTATGCATTGGGTTGACGAGGTGATGTGTTCACAATCTAACGCACCATGACCTAGAGAGAAGGACAGGACGGTGTCATTTCGTTTGTTGGTGGTTATCACATGTATACAAATACCATGACGGGATACTTTGGAGTGCCAAGATTATCACCTCTAGTGTGCTGTGCTGAGTGAATCAGTAAGGTCATTGAGATGGGGTATCCGAGGTGAACGCCAAATTTGGCCCTACATTAGTGCAGTAAGGAAAACCTTTGGCAAGGCAGGCGTAGCTCAGAGAAATTTGCGACCCTACATTGCGACTAAGTGCTTTTAAGTATATTTACCAATTGTATCGTTATTTATTTTCAGTTCCTAAGGACTGTATTTTTCAAAGGTGGGAGTTGACTTCCCCCCTGATTTCCTGGATACGCCGCAGATTACCGTAATAACTTCGCTGGCACATTTTAATTCTTTGACCGTTTCTCTATTTCCCTGCACTGTACTACTAGTCCTCCCTGTTATTTCTCTCCATTTCCTTGTTCTAAACAATTGTTTATAGTGGTTTGTTGTTTGTATCAACAATGCTGACACAACACTTGATTTCCCTGAACTTTGCAACCCTTCCCTTCAGTCTCCTAGTCCATTAAAAACTGCCTATCCAAGCCGTACTTCCCCACCTTTTGCACCACCTTATCTCCGCTAAACTGCCTTACCCTCTCGTCATTCGTGAATCCCCTACCCCATCTTTCAGTCCATGTAATTTCTAAGTATCTAAATCTATCCTTGATTTATCATCTTTCCCCTTTGACATTCCTTTCTGACTCGTCATTGTTTCATTTGCTCAACTGTTGGAATTCTGCTTCGTCAATGACTCCACGAGTTACATTCCTTTGATCTCCATTCCTTTAGCCGGTCTGTTGATCTCTGGATTATGATAATTACTCTGAATTTATGCAGACACAACCTATTACTTAATTGCTGGTGTTGCAATTCGCTTCCTCTTGTGCAAGGTGAAGATTGGGGGAGTCAAGTTGTCTCCTCACGTAACAATTGAATTGTCTAACTTTAGAAAGTGGACGAAGCACATTTAGTGTTTCTCTTTTGAAATTGTTTCAAATTGTCTGATTGTAATTGAGTCATGAAAATGTGCCCACGAATGTAGAAAACGTGTTAAGTACCCAGTTTTAGATTGTTAGACATTGATCTTTTCAAGATGATCGATTAAAAACTGCAATGTTTCTTCTTTCTATTTTCCATATGCTATAATCCGCAAAACTGGATTTTTTGATAAGAAATAATAAGATTCAGTTTTAGCCCAATATGCACTGAGAACTATTTTGAGACATCTGAGAGTATAATGCAAATCACGGATAAGATGTAATTGACAGATAGGATCCATCTTGTTACAATGACAAAAATTAATTTACTATGGTAGTATTCTATTAAGCATCATGTCTTGCTTGTTTACTGCTCTTGCATGCCAGGACCTTGAAGGAGACGTAACCAAACACGTGACCTGACCATGGTCACCAGGCCCTTCTGGCAATGACGGTCCAGTGACCCATGGTGGATGTTATTGATCTCTTGGCCTTGAATTTCATTTAAGCGCATGCGATGAATCCTGTGTTGACACTTTTACTGTCAGTTGAATTCTATGCTATATGCCGAGATAGCCACTGGTATATACGCAGACAGCCATGTGCTTAACTGCGAACACAATACGGTGTTAGAATAATTGCCTATACGCAGTGTACACCTGTTCATTACACATGGCTACTCAACCCGTGTGTTGGGACTAGTTGTATCAGCCTGGATGGCACGATGAGATGTCGATCTTACTACACTGCTGTTCAACTTATGTCCCTGAGGCGTTTTTGGTTTCTGACATAGAGGTTTATGATATCTCCAGGATAAAGTACTTTTCAAGAGGGGACATAGTGCGAACGTATTTTGTTGTCTTATTTTAGCACAGTTAACAGGAAAGAAATTTTATGATCTACGTGATGCGAAGGTTAATGGTGCCTGTTGGAGGTTAAGACGTGCAACGAATATGTCGTCTTTTGCTTCAATTTCTTGCCCACGCATTATTTGAAGTGAAGACTCTTTTCGTTGCAAAATATGTGATAGCTTGACAAGTTGATGGTCAACAGAAGTTGTATGGAGGAAATGACAGTTGTCGAGCCCCACGTGGTGTGTACTACATATTAGTTGCACCATCACAAGCTATTGATCATGTGGGTTTTACTCGACCAATGATACAAGTCTTGAGCTTTACCTGATACATTTGTTCCTTGAGAGGAAGCAGGGAGTGTCTTAGGTATTTTTGGAGAGTAAAATGTGCTAATGGCTGTGTGCCATTACCCTAATGTTTTCGAGAAGTTATCGTGTTGTATTTTAACTTTTAATTTTGTTCTTTTGTCCGCTGTTTTGGTTTGATTGTTTGTAGCATGTGTAGTGCTTTTTAGCAATTATCGCGTGAGACGTCGAGGGGCTTGGAATTGACTCTGGTTTTATCTTGACGTGTTTTTGACAGTGAATGAAAGTCACTTAAGCAGAATAAGATCGAACCCTAAGCATTGTTCAAGTAGTTCTGGGAAAATTTACCTATTGTTTTATTTGCCGAATTTTTGCATTTGACCTCCATTTTGAGATCTTGTAAATTGCTCCCCATAACCTTTGTTTTCGAAGCTTACGTCTTTTTGCATTCGACATATTTCTGTTCGAGTATTGGTTACAAGTAACGCCACGAGTAATCATCGAAACAAAAATGTTGGCGTCGATGGCATATTGTGTATCATTATGATGTTTGTAAATAAGGTTAATGATGTTAGTTATTGCTGAGGTTGTACTAACCCTTCCCACTGTTCAAATATTTATGACTGAGAAAGGATCGCTTTTTCTTGCATGAAGGGCATCATTTGTTAAAAGCGTGCTTTACCAAGTATATGGCTGTTAAATGCTACTGGTTAATTTGTGTAACCAAGCAACTGATAGTATAACTGACCTCGAGTAAATTGTTGCGATAGAATAGTCATAACTGACGTAGATTGTTTCAACGCAATAATGGGGGACAAAAGGTTGCAGAAACCAAAGAATACGCAAATTGCGCTTGGTTAATTGCACCTCTGTTGAATAGCGAATCAAGCAGATAAGCCAACGGAAATTGCACCAGAGTGCTGCCTGATCAATAAATTCCACAAACAAAACAGATAGCAAGCGGTATTGTAAACCTTTAGAAGACGGTGAAAGACAACTTCAGCCCTCTTTTATGAAGTTGTGATGTCCATGTCGTCGAAAGGCAGATTCAAGTTTCACTGTCTGAATTGACCATAGCGATGACACGGTATTTGATTGCTGTAGACCCAGGAATTAATTAGGGTCACCCCCAACACCGTTCAGTGACCAAAATTGGTGATCACGCCCAGTCCGCTGAGGCAAAGAAGACAAAAAAAATGCTTATCCGGGCAAAGTAGAACCAGATAAAGAGCTATCTTCATCGGATTGAATTCTTGCCGGATATGCTCAAAATCGCCCATTAACTCCCAGTCAATGCATCTTTCCGCTATCGCCGCCACGAGGCAGTCCTCTTTGAAGGCATGTATTCATTCGTAGAGTGAACCAATTAAGAAAAGAAAAAGAATTTTATTTGCTGTTTAACACGTAGTGTATTACCTGTAGGGGATCTTTCGTTGTGTCGAATTTAAATACTTTTTATTAGAAAAGGCGTTTGATTGATTTTTCAGAGGATGATACTAGTGGCGATCGTAAATGTTCAGTTGTCACGTATTGAGAGCTGATGAAGTAAGCCTTATAATCTACATCTCTCGAGGGCACAGAGTAGGACTTTTGATTTGATCTCTAGTTTTTTAATATGTTGCTTACCTTTGTCTATGTATTTACTTACGGTCATTGTAGTAACATGGACTTTTCATGTGTATCGCTCCCAGCATTTCAGTTCCAGTTGTCTGTTATGCTCGTTTCAATACTGGTGACCACCACAATTGTAATGAGCTGCTCTCCACTGTCAGCAATGTGATAATGCTCTTTGTCAGGGATTGAAATAACGGCTGATAATAGTTGAAAACCCGTGAAAGCTGAAACAAACCCTGGCTGAAAGACTTGAGATAAGAAGCAAAATTCGTACTGTATAAGTTGTTTATTTTGATGCTTAATTAATAGTAAAGCTGGTCAGAAATAGCAATTGTGAAGCATGACAAGGCACAAAGGTGAAACGTTCGGGTACATTACGCCTTGTGCTGTTGAAAAACGAATCTCTTTTGGGTGCTAAAATTCATAAAAGAAAAGT
>JANTCA010007161.1:12211-29168 GCA_024741275.1 Chironex yamaguchii
AAACGTTCGGGTACATTACGCCTTGTGCTGTTGAAAAACGAATCTCTTTTGGGTGCTAAAATTCATAAAAGAAAAGTTACCAGTGACCAAAAATTTTATTATTTCGACCCCTTCAGTGTCATTGCCATTGTCACAAGCATCCAATACCTCCAGCTATGTGAAGCTTATAACCACCACTTGTATTCGCCTCGTTACACAGTTTTAAACCAGTAGTCAATGTAGACTTGTTCGGCAGCAATGGTACCACTGTCTTCTGCCAGCAGCATCACTACCCTTATTGCATATTGATACTACAGCTTTAAGAGCGTTGAGTTTGCGATTCCTCTATTTTGCTTAAACCTCCATTTGCTCTTTTGGTTGTTAATTTTCGAAGTGACTCAAGAACAAACTTTTTTCTCCGTTATAGGTGGATTCAACCGATTCCAACATCATTACCCGCATCTTTGTCGCAGTAGTGACGAAAAAGACGGCAAGGATCATGTCAGTAGACTCTCCATTGGCTTGTCAGGATTACGGATTTCGGATCCTAATAACAATAGCAATGGCATAGTTGGGAATTTGCCTGCTACTACATGCAATGGTGGTACCTCTCATGTGTTTATTTGGGACACCAAAAAGGAATCACTCTATCGTCCTGACAGTGCTGGACCAACTGAAATAATTGCTAATTTGTACTTAGGAAATAAAATACACTCTTCCAATCTCAAACAGTTGGTTACTTTAAACATAACCCATATTTTGAACGTGACTCATGATTTGCCGAATGAATTTGAACATTTGGGGAAATATCGCTATTTGAAATTACCAGTGCAGGACAATTGGGATGGAAACATCATTGAATGCTTTCCACAAGCCTTCGATTTTATTGGTAAGTATTTTTACAATTGTTCTAAATCGTTAAAATTTGGGGAAAATTTGTTCGTCTGATGCGCGCATTTTCCGTCGCATTTGACAACGTCGTATCCTCCATAATCATGTCCGTGCACGTTTGACAACATTTTAAAACATGAAAGCGAGTTCTACCTTATCTGTCCACGTTTAACTATATTGAGCACGTTGAAAGACACCCGCCACATCCTGCCACATTTAACAACGTTAGGCCATGTTCTGCTACGTTGCACGTCTATAAGGGTTGATCATAGTTGTCGGATAATCATATACCAATCACGTTCGACAAATCAGTCTCACGGCAAGACACTGCGAATGGGCTTGTTTGGCCCATATTTTACTGGTATAAAGACTATTAAAAACCCATACACTTTTAACGCCCGTTTATGAGATCTCTCGAGATAGCTGAAATTTTGCACTAGTATGTCGTACTATTATGGGCAGGTTTGCGTTTTTTCAGACTGGGACGAAAATCTGTAAGTCTTTAGAAATAAAGCTTTGGCATCAAATCGGTCGAGCTTGGATAGTTGAGGATGAAGTTCATCGTTGGGCCTGTTTATTACGTGCTTACGGCATTGTCAAGGGTGGCTATAGGTTAGCGTCAGCCTAATGTTTTCGAATTCGAAGTCAAATTTAGGGTTCGAAGCTTCGTCAAATTCTACATCGAAGTGGAAAGGACATGGAAGTCCCACACACTCTAACCTAATTCTCACTTGTTTTTCTCCTGGTAGTTTGAATCTCTTGTGTCATAGTTAACTAACTACAAGACAAAGCAGACAATTTATGTAACATCAGTCATGAGATGGCGTGAGACATGTAGTACCAATTTATGTACTAAACTCGCATAACTTATACCGATGGGTTTTGTACATCTAAGGTAAAACTTTGACAATAATCGGTCTAACGCTAGAGCCTGTAGGTGTAACTGCCCCAGCAAGGCCCGGCTGTTACCGCCGCTCGCAGCAGAATATACCTTATTCCAGGAAATTAAGGCGGCACTTGATTAACTTGGCTATTTAAAACTCACACTAATAAAATACCCGTTAGTTAGAAGTCACGTAATTCTCCAGGCTGTTATAGAGGTTCTGGGTAAATAATAATCCCGTTAAAAAGAAAAGATAACTAGGTTTCCTGTCATTGTGAGGAGAGAAAAATCAAAGTGCATTTAAACTTGTTTTATTTCTGTGCTCATTAGATGCATCATGTATCGTAGTTTGACTGAACCGCATTGATTTAATTCATATTCTAATGCGTCTTTGGCTAACCGCGTTAATTTGATTGGCGGTAATGTAAGTATCGTTAATTTAGGGCTTCGTTAATTTCCTACAGTAAGGTAGATTCACTACAGGAATCCCTTGAACAGACACGAGTTGATTATTCACTCGCCGTTTCACGGTATGCAAAGTGGAAGATCCGTTTTTAGCACCATAGGAAATAGCTGTTTGGTGAATTAAGAAATAAAGGCGTAGGCAGTGTTGCTCTATGGTGTAAAGATATACACACGCAGAACCCCTCTTTTGCTGTAAATGTCAACTTAGGAACAGCTGAATCTGGTATTTAATTGTGCCTATGTTGTGCAAGGGGTATCCACGTCATTCAAGCGCGTATGGGACAAATGTTTCGGGCACATCGAACGAATGTTTAGGGCACATGGATTGATGTTTATGGCTTTTATTACTTGGGCAATTCTTTTCTTAAGGTAGCTTCGGGATTTCCTTTTTTTGCCTCATATTCTCACTCGAGAAAAGTGAAGGCGTTTCTCATGTGTAGCAGTATTCATTGGGACTGGTGATTTGATGGACAATTGCAATTACTTCAAGCACCCTCAACCATCACCAGCTGGCGCGCTTTGGTTCTTGATAGACACGCTTATGTGATCATATTTCTTCCCTTTCTTGTTCTTCTAGATCAGGCACGACGACGCAGTGAAGGTGTGCTTGTTCATTGTCTCGGTGGCATTTCACGTTCGAGTACAATTATTATTGCCTATTTAATGTTCAAATACAATTACTCACTGAACGATGCTTATGATTTTGTGAAAATGAAAAAAAACAACATAGCACCCAATTTTAATTTCATGGGACAGCTGCTTGACCTGGAGCGCAGCAAGAGCAACCCCCCCACACCTTGCCACACTAGTGGAAGCGATACAGATTCCAGTAACGAATCAAGTCCAAGCTCTGTCAGGTGTGATGCAGTTGGTGGAAGCTTGAGTGATGACGTGGCTCCTTCGAGTAGTTCATCCTGTGCGAGCTGCTGACAGACATTTCTTATCATGCAGTAGATCCAAGTCATGCTTAACCTACTTTTAAAGTAATGAACTACTTAACGGGTACTTCATACCTTTGTTGTTTGCACTTATATCGACTTGTTGCGTTAATGCTTTGAGAACTTGAATCTTTGTTTGCGCTTTACTATAAATGAGTAAGCTGGGTATTTGACGAAGATTGAAATAGCTTACGTTTGGCAGTTTCATTCTTTGATCTTTTTACTTGCAATCTTTCATTCTGTCTTGCTCAATTTTCTTCTTACTCTCCTTTTCTCTTTTGCCCCTCATTTTCTTTCTTTCATTCATTCATTCATCCATTCTTTCATTCATTTCTTTCATTTTTCTTTCTTTCTTTCTTTTTTTCTTTCTTCCATTTGTTTCATTGTTCGTACGTTCCTTCGCTGTTTTTTGTTCCTTAGTTTCTCATTACTTTCACTTAACCAGCTCCTTGTATGGTAAAATGAGTATACATTTTCTTTGAACCACGTTATGTACCTGACAGTTTTTTGTTCAGCGATAAACATTTTCTCTGGTTCAGTTATGAGAACTGCCAATTTGATATGGAAGGGCATGCTCGGTCATCAAAAGAGAACAGTTACCAAAGTTTCAACTCTGCTTGTAGGTTAGGTTGGTACGGAAGGAGACAATTTTGATCACATTGGTAATGAAGTCTGTGATTGAATGGGTAGTAACGACGTAAAGAACATATAATGAGATAGCCTAGCTTGTGACGGAATACTGTTCCCATGAGCTACAACGTGTTAACTTGCATCGTTGTGCAGTTACTGTGCAAAATTATTTGCGCACTTTGTAACTGGTGTAGCACAGCTTGTGTCAAGAATTGGACGCTTTATAAGCAATACTCATATCGTCATACCAAAGTGTTATGCTCTATTTCCTTATACATTTTAGGTTACGTATTTAGATTGACACTTTTATGGCGGCCGTCGTGTGTTAGAATTGTAGGCTCGTTAATCAGGGCAGAGATGAGCTCCTTATGTTTGAAATACTTATTGAACTGATGTGTGATCCGTCTGCCTATTGGCAGGGCATTCATAGAAATTGGACTTCATCGTTTTAGCAGTTTTTGTTTGTAACTATTTGTTGCGTGCAGTAGTAGCAGATATTGGGGGATATCGCTATATAAATATTACTAACATTTTGAGATGGAGAATACTTTTTATACTGATTCACTCCCGCAAGTTGTCGGTTGTAGATACATTTCATGGTATTTGTTTTTTTTGAATTATTCTTGTAGTCAGTAATTACATTTATGCTGTTTAGGACAGACATGGTCCGTGTTGGCAGACTCCAGGGCTGTATTATATATGCCTCAGCCTGAATGCCCTGTCTGAGTAGCATATAGCTGTTTTAGTGGTATGCTTGAGAGTTTGTTGTTTGTACGATTTTGGGAGTATAACTGGGCATTAATATGCTGACAGTTGTCAGACAGGGCTTGCGTTTTTGATAGTATTGAGAGTTTTATACCTAGGAACTTGGGTTCTGTTACTGTTTGAAAATATGGAAAGTTTGTAAAGATTTGACAAACGTTTGAACAATGAATTAAATTGGGGGGGTTGTGCAAGAGACTGCCTTGTTATGAATGTGATCTTTTATATGGATTTTATTGTGAAAAGTGTAGGCGTCAAAACGCGTCAAACTGCTGTGCGTTCGTTTTCGTTACAGAAACTAAAAAATGGCGTTCAGATGTAATTTTCATTCTTTCTGCTTACTCTTTTAGTAGCATTTATTGGTTGCGCGTGCGCAAGGAATGCTTTGTGGTATTTTTTCACACTGAAGGGAAAGGGGCCTAGGGCCCAGAGTCGATCTCTTTTTGTCACTGTGATTGTTAGTGGATGTCATCATCCTTATATAATAGGTCTAGTGATGAATATACCCAAAAAAAGAAAAACCACATTAAATATAAATTAGCAGACGAAAGAAATTTAATACGATATTTTGTACTCATTGCATTTATGTAAATAGTTTTTTTCCGAGTTGTTTATATTTGTACCATTATAGGGCTGAAGATGTATTTTAGATACAGACGTAGTCTACCTATAAACTGGTTTCTTTTTTTGTCTTTTTGTCTCCGTTGGTTCTTTGTTTGCCTGTTGAAACTTTTGATGGTTTCACCCGCCCTTGCCTACCCCCCAGCAAACGTGACTAGCGATGAGGATGCGTGCTTGTTTTGCGAAGTAAGTGCAAACCATCGCATCGCCCCCTGTGCGTTTTTGGAAGGCAAACTGTCTTTTTTCAATCATAAAATCGCCTTTAGTTTGCTGCAGTGCGCTAAAAACATACTTAAAAGCCTTTTTCATTTGACACTATAGAATATGAATCGTCAGAAAAAGTAGATATATAGCAACCTTTTTCGCAACATGCATCGAAAACAGCCAATAATGGGAAAAGGTTTTCAACATAATTTCCGCGCAATGTAGGACGTTTTCAAGGGGTATTGAAGTTTTGTGCTACAAAAAGATTGTTCAATTGTAAAATAGCCTCGTTAGAGTGAGTGCGTGGGACCTTTAATCCGCCTGTTTGCATTTTCCTTTTTTAGTTTTGCTTACGATTGAGTCAACTAGAAGTCCCTACAATTGAGGAACGGACCGTTTTCTTAACTACAAACTTTCCTATTTATCGCCAATAACTCGAGTTAATTATCAATGTTTGATGACAGAACCTTTTGGTTATTGCGATCTTGCTCTCTAGCTCAGTAGAAAAGGAGTTCGGGGAGACTAGAACTCTGGTGCTGACAAATGTAATTTCAGTTCTTTACACGTTACCAGACTTGGTAGTGACGCATTTATCAAATCATGACATCCTCGCCAATGAGAAACAACCTCCCGCTGTTTTGGTGGTCAGAGCATTCTACTTGGATAAAAATTGGTCGTGAGTTCCGTTCCCACCCTGGACGAAAACTGAATTAGACGAGTAGGTGGTCTCTGGTAATCGACACAGGATCTTTCGACAATTCTTGAAGACGTTTCGAGAATTCCTGCATAGTAGAATTTTTCGGACATTTGGCATTGCTTGATCGTCCTTCCATCAAAGTGTGGAGTCGGTCTACATTAGAAGAAAACCAAGATTCTGTAAGCAAAACGAATTGTTTGTGTTCCTGTTGGACTCTTGCAATAATACTTCCGTTTTCCATTTACTTTTTGTCTCTTTCCTCTCTTGTTTATGATTGGCTAGTTTCGATCCATCTTGTTTATGATTGGCTAGTTACGATCCATTTTGCTTTTGAAAAAGGTTACCATATTTCAGTCCCTTCTGGCTATGCTTACATATTCATTCCGGCTTATGATGGTAAAGAAACTTAACCAACGCTATCACACATACGCTAGTGTATATCTGATCCTAATGATCCTTGGAGCGTCCATGTCCAGATGTAAAACAGCAATAAATTATCATCAACTTTGAAAGATGTATCCCACTGCTTCATTGACGTATGATCTCAAATTTTATCTTTCAGAGTGCATGATAGTAAAGAACGTTTTTGATTGACTTGAAAATACCTGCCTCACTGTCCATAAAACTTAATTGGTACATGAGTGTCCATTTCTAATTGTTTATCTCTACAGAATCTTAATCATTACTAATATACCTTTCCCACTGTATGCTGTACATTAATCTCAAAATGTCTGTTTGCAACTTTTGACTGATAAATTTTGATCATTACCAATGTACCTACTTCAATGGAAATTTGCCTCTAATATTCTTGCAGTGTACATTTCCATGTGTTTGATAGTAAGAAAACTTATTAATTTGCGATATTATATCTCCCATAATAGTCCTGGGTAGGACTTTAAACTGCATCCATTGATGAGGCTCCAGTTCAGGAGTTCTAGAATTTTGGGAAACTTGGAGTACCCCCTAGGCATCACTCTCCCAGGTCCACACTGATCCGGTGATGCATCACCTGTTAGGAATCCAAGTATATGGGTTAAATAGAAATCCTAGTGGGGTTAGTTGCTATGAGGCAGGAGATTTAAGGCTTTCCAGGGATTCACAAGCCCGAGGCTTATCCTCTCTGATCAGTGTTACGTAAATCCGTACCTGCAAATGATGGAAACTATCTACGCAGCTGTTACTTATCAACAGACATGGCTGGATTATTCAAGAGCGGATGAGTTATAACCAACTGTCAGTAAATCATGTCTCTACAGAGGTTTGGTTAAATTTAGGCGGTCTGGAGTATTAAGGCACCACTCTGGCATACCACATGGAAAGAAATTGAAACCCCTACCATGCTTTTTTGCTTCCAGAGAACCAGTAAGAAACCAATATTGGATGAAAAAGCTGCTATCAGAGTAGATAATATTGCATCAAACTGGACAAGGATTAAACGAGGAGTAAGACAAGGATCCGACATCTCGCCCTTGCTTTGTGATTTCTACGCAGAACATGTAATGAGGGAAAGCAATCTTGAGAAATAAGAAGTTCAAGTGAGTGCCAGACGAAGTACAAATCTAAGATATGCGGATAACACAGTTTTGATAGCTGAGAGCGGTGACATCTTAAAATGTGTGAATGAAGTAAGTACTAACTATGGACTGAACTGAATACGGGAAAAACTCAAGTAAGAGCCACAAAGAATATAGCTCAAATTAGCGACAAAGCACCCCAATATGAAGAAGAATTATTCTCTTTTTCATTATTTTACTACAAATCGAGATGAACAGCCATCAGCGGACCATCTATGTTCATTGCAAAGACAAAGAGCTGGATATTGATGTTGCAATCAACGAATTTGTTATGAGAAATGTATATGTCTTTTGCTTGATGTATTAGTTATTTTGTACGACATATTACATATACAGTAAACATTTCCTGATATCACAGACAGAATGTTTTGGTGCTTTTTCTACATAGGTGCCAGTTCTTGCTTTATGCTGTTATTTCATGTTTATTAAACAATCATTAGCACACATTCACATTTCATGAGCCTATTCTGTTATTTCATGTTTATTAAACAATCATTTGCACACATTCACATTTCATGAGCCTATTCTGTTATTTCATGTTTATTAAACAATCATTTGCACACACTCACATTTCATAAGCCTATTCTTTATTTCATTTCACAGTGAGGAGAAGTCATTTAAAACTTTGCAAAGTAACTCACTTTTGGTTTTAGTGTTACTAAATGAAGAGGTAACTATTAAACGTAGTTTCTGGTGGACGTCGCCCCCCGACCAACCGACTACGGTCCTGCCACATGAGTCTGACTCTACTATAGGACAAAGATTTAATAACCTGTAGAGGCTGCTGGGAAACGCTAATTGGACCTGTGCGGGTGTGTCCTGGTACATGCTGCTTGATACGGTCAATCAACCTTTGGGACAGGTGGACTACCTATCATGCCCCGCACCGGAACGAAAATCCATAAACTGTCCTAGTTCTGTATGTGGTAGGCAGCAAATCCTTTGAGATGATGGCAAAATCTTGTTTGTACAATAGGCGACATGCGGGCTTACGGCGGTAAACAGCCCCTAATTTGCTTTTTAAAACCCAAGGATACATTGCCAACCCAAGGGGGTTAAGTTACATGCAAAACTAGGTAAGATCAACTTAATTAATACTTAAGTTCACAACGCAGGTTCTATTTGCTCCCCCTTAAAACTGGACTTTGACATTGGACATATTAAAACCATCGTGCTTGAAAATAGCTACCCTGAAAATGTTGTTTCTCAATGCGTTTCACAAAAATTAGCATCCTTTAATTCAGACCCTAAATTTGGTTCACGCAAAACGCCCTTTCGCTTTCAAAATATTGCACGGTAAAATGTTGATTAAAGTTAATATACATACCCACTGCATTTTGTGACTCTAATGATTCAACTTGTAAATTTTTGACAATAGTAAAATTTTGATCATTGTTTATGTTGGGATAAAATATGTATATAAATGTGCAGAATGAATTATGTTCATTGTTATATTTCAGGATATTGTATTAACTTGTACACTATACCACTATAACTAACAAATAGAAAAATTTACAAATCAGAGTTGACAAACGTCCCAAATTTTGGGTCATACGATTTGTCCTATTAGCAACGAAATCGTTATGTCAGACAAGCTGTCTACAATGCCTTTCCTTATAGCTAAAATCGATAGAGAATTGAATCTCTTTAGTGTCATTGGTGAGCGCAAGAATGTTTTAATTCTTGGTGCTGATAAAAAAGAGCGCTCTGGCTTAGCAGTTGTGGCACCTCCAACCAAAACAATCTTGATCATGCTAATGACATTCTTCAGTACTGGGTGCTTTTCTTAGGATGCTTTTAGGACACGTACAATGTCCTCAAAATTCACCATTTTGGTACCCTTACAGAGCAGAGCCTTCTTTAAGACATTTTATAGGGGGAGTATGATAGACTAGAAAGCATACAAAACGTTTGGTGCAATGGGGGTACGTCAAATTACATAAAATCAGATGAAATAAATTTACTTGAAATGAATGAAATTTTAAAGTACAAAAGGTAAAATGAATTCAAGTACTCGCCGAAAGTAGCAATATTCATTAGATTAACGTCTCAATAAATCCCTTCTAGACTTGGCCTTGATTCAAGACGATTCTTCTTTTGAAGAAGTCTTGCTATGTCTGGCTTTGGGTCAAACTTTGATGTTGGGACACCATTCCATGCAATCAAAAGTCTACTTCTTAGTGTTGCTTGATGTGTTGATGTTCTCAGCCTTAAATATAAAATGTTGTATGTGAAAACACTTTTTGCATCCATCAAACTGTAAGGTGATAGGACAGTAATAGCAGACAGAAAATGTTGCAAGAGCCCCGTACATTTTCTTAATATGTGAAGCATCCTCATGGAATAGTCTTTTTCCAAAAGGTGACTGCTTGGCCTGAAATGATTGAAAGTCTTGAAGGCAGTAGCAGAAATGTTCTTTGACCTGGTCTTCTGATATGCCCGGCACATTCTAATAATGGTCCTGAATTCGTTATCAAATCAGTTGGCGACTTAGCACAGCAAATGCCTTTAATAGTCTTCATGATTCCTTCCTGTTGAGAATCGAGCTGTTATTCCAGAAAATTCATAGCGCTAATAATCACTTCATTTCATATTGTACTGTAAGGTCATCTCCTGTGAAAACTACCAATCATACTGTGAGTTTTCTTTGCTTGCCTTTAATCATCAGGGACAGATTCGATGTCATCTAAGGAGCCATTCTCTTTGATCCAATTCTCCAAAATAAGCACCACCAAAATTAGGTGCATCTTTCATCACATTCAACTTCAGGATTTTGACGTCTTGGACCGAATGGTTTATGGTCCTATAAGCATATGGTCCTATCCTAGTAGGCAAGAGTCTGCTTATTTAACCTTGTCATTTCCACCTGGCTCTTTAATTACTTTATAGTTAAACTAGTTTTCAGTATATTTGAGCTGTCTCCATACCTATCTCCAATGAATGCAAGTTAAACCTGATAGATGATGTATTTCATTCATTCACACATGGCTTTTGAGGGATGCCATTTAATCTCTAGTGGCGGCATTAGTCCATAAATTAGTCCAATCTACCGTAAAAAGGGATAATTTTCTGGGTCAAAGATATCATAACTTGGGGGCAAATCTTAGACATGGGAGGACAATTTGCCACCCCAGTCTTAATGTTAAAAAGGCCCTGTTACAGAGTGTGCCCAGAACTGAGACCTCCGGCGGCACAGGGAAGCATCTAAATAATCACTGTACGTAGCAGCCAGGCTTGCAATCTCATCATCACACGACTGATTATTAACAGATTTCAGCAACGGCTGCTCAATTGTTGCAAAAACCTGGTGGCTTGGCTGAACGAACCTGTTATTAATTGCCACTCTAACTGAATCAAGAGTTTCAAGGTAGTATGTTTTGTAATGCTCTTCCACTGTCAATGGATAAAACGCCGTGCTACTATCTTCTTGAGAGCCGGAGGTACCCATGCGGTAAAACATGGAGTAACTCGAGTATTTGGGAATAACCTCTCCTTTTGTCATGATTCAATGACTTCAATCGCAATTTTTCTAGGTCAAACAACGTCTGTCAACATATTTCCTTTTTCATCGTTTATTATATGTTTGAAATTGATTGGTTTCATAAAAATGGGGGGGCATAACCCTGGTGGTATAGGCCCTGCCTTTCCCATCAACGTGAATTTACCCAACTTCCTGTTTGTGACGCTCAGATAGTTTGATGTGTTCGTATGCTAGTTTTTGATGGCTGATGTGATGAAAAGGTGCGAGTGGTTAAAGACACAAGTTCGAGTGCCGAATAACAAGACGCAAGATCCATTTATATATATTTGTCAAGAGTGGAGCATTACTACAGCAGCTGCACTAAGTGGGAGCCAACCGGGCTCGAACTGGTAACCCTCAGACTCAAAAGCCATCACTGAAACCTCTGGCACAAAGATTTAGTTAAGGACATTCAAAGTCCTTGGTATTACGACACGAAACCCCGGCGGTGGGTAAGGGGAAATTCATTAATTTTCCAGTGTTTCGGCTTAAGCCTTCATCAGTGTCAGTAATACCTCAACAGACACAGTGCTTTTTCATACATTTGTCAATTTCTTCATATATTTTTCATATATATATATGAGAGTGAAAGACAGACATGTGTGTGTATTCATACTTTCTTTTCTGGCGTTTCGTACTCTGAAAAGTATGAGACGAAAAAAGCTTTAAACTATGTTTTAGAGCGATGTCGCTAATTTTCAAGGCGATTCTTGATCATTGTAAACATATTTAGCCCCCTGTATATGTGATACTTATGATACGATAATGCCTATTTCTCATTATTTACTGGTAAACAATCAACTTTCACCTATATATGCTGATATATAGTTGACTCTGAACATGGCAAAGTTCTATGGCAAAGTCTGTTCTATGGTAGGAAATCTTTTCTATCAATGTTAATCTAAAACTAACCTTATTGACTCCAACAAGTGTGTATTCCAATATTAATGGCAAATGTTCTTCTTGATCCGAGACATTCTACCACAATTCAATACCTGGAAGGAGGTTGCAAAGAAGGTACCTTACCTCAGTACCGCTTCGATACTTAGGTAAAGTGAGGGGGGGGGGGAAGTGTCCTAGCGTATGGGCCCTGTACCGAAGTGCAGGAGGACAAATCACAAATTGAATATAGTTTCTTTTACTTGTATATGTTATCCCGTCGCATAGTCCATTACAAGTATACTCATAACTCGAAACTGCATCAAACCTTACAGCAAACCACTTTTAAACTGAAGAAAACACAAACTAAACGGTTTCCCTGGTACAAAATTAGCATAATTAGTCAAAACGAGGCTAAAATATCACACCGAGATTAATTTATGAAAGACCCTAGGGGAGTCTATGACAACTGTTGGTACAACCAGAGTTGCACAAAAAATGTCACATTGTGGAAAATTAATACTCACACAATTGACTAGGCTATTGCATATGAAAAAATGAGGACAAATGGATACCAACACTAAGGCCACCCAAATTCTTTGGTGCCGAATGAGCCCATGATAATTTATAACACAAGGTAGAACAAAACATGAGATGGCAAAACATCTTTAGTCGACATAAATCTGTCTAGCTTTCATTATCTTCTTCATCAAGCATAATTAGACACGTTAACAGCACTTGCAGTGGACATTAAGATATTCCATATTTAAATTAGAAGCATTCCAAGAGCCGCAAACCTCCGCCAATCCAGTATGATTCCTCAAACAACAGGGGATTCCCCACGACGATTTCCTTGCTAGTTGATGAAGCTATCATTAGCAAATATGGCAACTGGGTTATGCCCACAAAGAGTTACTCACAACACTATGAAGATGTTATTACTAAAAAAGTGATCCAGAATACAGGATTTGAGCCGGATCACCCCCAAAATTTAATCCTTTCTAAATTAGTCCATTTCTGACCTTTGCTGAAAATTTCGTCAAAATGCATCCTTCCTGTGTTGGGTTATCTTGTTAACAAGCAGACAAACATACAAACAGACAAACAGACAAACCGACGCGGGCAAAACGTAACTTAGCGGAGATAATGAGAGTAAAGGAGGATTTGATTGTATTTTGGTTGAAATATACTGGTTGCATGTGGGCGATTGAAACCTTACAAGACAACAACCAGCCCGAAAACCTCGCTTTTGTTGTAAGTGACAATACTTATCACCAGAATGGCAACAGCTTATTTAACATCTGGGATTATATGCAAGTAATTAGTGCAGATGCTTTGTTGCTTTTCATGCGCTTAAGAAACACACCCAAAACAACAATCACTTCTTTCCAAGCCAGTTTGTTCAGTTATGAATATTTTCTAGCTTTGCTTTTAATTGTTAGAAATCAATCGTTGTTAACAAACATCTGGAAGTATTTATTATTAATGTTTTTATGTTGAGAACTTGGTGGGTAAGACTAACGTGCTCTAGAGACCATCGTGATTTCAACGTGCAAAGCGCGATCACACAGTGCGGGATTATTGTCCTTTGGGGTCATTTAAACTTATTTGTACTTGAAAGGATTCATAAGTCAGTGCTTGTTACTGGTTTTTGAATTGGTTTTATAAAGTTTCCATCTTTCTCATAAACATAACTAATTAATCAATTGCAGCGATCAAAACAACACTAGGTAGGTCATACAATAACAAAGATTTTTGTAGGTCATAGAACCAATCCATTGACCTCGTCTTTGAACAGGTGCTGTGGCCATAAATTGTTATGAAAAGGGTGGGTGTTGAGCTTGAAGCATATCAATGACAAGAAACAAACACAACTCAAGAAAATTGTGGGAACTGAGCCAGAGCCTTAAAGGAAACTACATCGCCTCATATTATAACTTCGCTCTTGTTCGGACACGTATGACATGCCAGCTACCCATGAGGACTCTGGATGAGATGTGTTTTCTTGGAGTCAATAGACCTCTGTACAAAACTGGTTTATTAATCTAACTATAGGTAGACCTCCCTTTGTATGGTCATGACAAGATATGCACAGCAGCAAATGATTCACAAAATGAACAGGAAACTACATGCATCTCTCAAGCAAGATGTTAGAAGTAGCAGGTAATTCTACATAGAACTGTTTGTGAATGGGCGTTAACTTCCAAAAGATGTTAAACACAACTTTTAATAGTTGAGTTATTTATCCTACTCTTGCTTCAAGTGCTTGAGTTAGTGTCCTATTTTTTATTCTTACAAAAGGATCAAAGACTCAACTCTTTAATTTCGTCTGCCCTAGAAACCTGTCTGTCTGTCTGTCAGCGTAAAATTTACAAACAAGGTGGTAGTCTACAAGGTCATATTTTGCGGTGTGCTTGATAAAGGTTTTATTTCAGAAACAGTAACACAGCACACAGTGAGCTAAAGATGGAGTTGTTGCTATTGCTTATACAATGGAGTCCCTAGCTTCGTGTCCATGTGGCAGTCGTATCCTTTCTTCTCCACTGAGTTTTGCATCGTCTGGACCCTAATTGACGATCGCAGGTGGGGGAACCCTGTATCGAATAGGGTAAAGACGATTTGCGTCATACTGCTTTACTATAAACACGGGTGTTTATAGTAACGACATTCAAGGTATGGTTTGTAGGTCCGCGGTCTTCTTTGGAGATATTGGGAGAAGGATCCCACTATTCGTCTTCCTGGCGTGTCGTTTTGCGGGCTTTTAGCTGGACAGAGCCCTTGCCCGGGGTTCGGCACCAGGAACCAGCTCTGCAGGAACGACGGTCCCAGAAGTCCCTCGAGGGGGTATCGTGTACGGCAAAAAGAAGGGGAAAGTGAAATGTTAAGAGTTTAGACTTGAGTTGGCTATGGTACATTGTATGGTCGACATGTTTGGTTCTTAAAGCATCGCATTTCTAACATGAAAATGTAAATCAAGTGTGGATGGAACCTTAGTCATGTCAAAGGTCGTGTGACTCGTGTCAAAGGTCATGTTATTTTAAGGTCACTTTAACTTTTACCTTATCTTTTAGTTTTCATAGTAATGTAGCCAAAATTGCTTCAGTGTGGCGGCGAGGCTGCAATGTGGCATAAACCTTGATGCTGACTTTTGGCTCATTTTTCATTAATATTAATCGTTATTTAAGAAATAGTACTTGATAGCCAGATACATTTAAGACGTTTTGAAATTTTATTATCTGCATGAAAGAAAAGAAAGTCGATTTAAATAGACTTTGTACCTAAATTAATTTGACATCGAGGCAAAGCATATTATAGTTCTTTTTAAACTTTTAAACTAGTAACATTTTGCGGATAGCAGCAGCCCCCTTTCCCCTACAGGGTGCTGTGCTTCCTAAGTTAGATTTGAATTTATATTAGACGACTCATGTCAGCGACGTGGCCAGGTTAAATAAAATAGGGGGGCAGGAAATTGATAGCTTCCGGGGACTCCGACCCATTAACACTTTTGGAATCATGCCCTTTGCTTTGGCTTGGAATGCATCTCTCATTATCGTGCTTGTCACTAGAGAACATGAAATTTGATAATTTCATGACATTGTTAGAAAAAAGAGCGTTGAGGAAACCCTGAGGACCATCATTTGTCATAAGTGGGGGGCAATTGCCCCCTTGTACCTCCCCGTGGCCACACCACTGTTCATATTTTACTTCCCGATGTAATTACACACTTTCTTAGATCTGGACTAGTAGAGAGCTGGCAAATATGTATGTATGTATGTATGTAAGTATGTATAATGTATGTATGTATGTATGTATGTATGCATGTATGTCTGTCTGTCTTTCTGCCTGTCTGTTTGTCTGTCTGTCTGTATGTCTGTCTGTCTGTATGTATGTATGTATGTATGTATTTATGTATGTATGTATGTATCTATCTATCTATCTATCTAATATTGTGTGTGACGTAACTGGAGGAGGGTTTGAACATGGGTCCTCAGGTTTAATTAGTACTCAGGATCATACGTTTAACCACATGACCATGCACTTCAATTGTGACAATAAAACACAATGAAAGGGAATGGCAGCAATCACTGTTATCTGATAAGAAGTGACAGTAGCACGAGACTGCACTTCTGAGCATAGTCAGTAGAAATGACTGGTTTGGAAACTGTGTCCGAAAACAAAACTGCCATTGTCTCCTCCTCAAATCTTTTGTAAGCACGTCACGTGACCAAAAAAGTATAAGATTTAAAATATGGAGATGTTGTGACACTACGTTTTTTGGCTACTTTGAGCTGATTACGTGGCTAGGATACCTAAATGTTTAGGATATTGAGTATCAGTTGCAGTCACACGATATAGTTTTATTTAAAAAATGCCACCATTAAATTTATGGCGATGGTAAGGATCACTTGCGGTTTTAAGGGGCCGACCGGCCCATGGCCCGAGGTCCTGCGCTTCCAAGAGACCCCGCGCTTCCATGCCAATTGTTTTTATCAATAAATACAATGTAGAAGTAAGATATTTTCGTCGTGAAATCATCAAATTCTGATGAATGGGACCTATCAAGGAGCTAAATCAGCTAAAACAATTTATTTCAAGAGGCCTTAAATCCAGCATTTTATAGTGAAGTGGGTGAGAGCAACTAATGTGGCTATGGATGAAATACTAAATAATTCAAAAGGTCTTAAATCCAGCATTTTATGGTGAAGTGGGTGAGAGCAACTAATGTGGCTATGGATGAAATACTAAATAATTCAAAAGGTCTTAAATCCAGCATTTTATGGTGAAGTGGGTGAGAGCAACTAATGTGGCTATGGATGAAATACTAAATAATTCAAAAGGTCTTAAATCCAGCATTTTATGGTGAAGTGGGTGAGAGCAACTAATGTGGCTATGGATGAAATACTAAATAATTCA